>JADRCD010199209.1:2219-41587 GCA_019843815.1 Montemys delectorum | reverse complement strand
AAAAACAGAAAAAATACTACACCAAGCATGAAGCTCAAAATAAAGTGTGAGTTTTAGACAATGTCTTGGCATTTTAATGCAATACATTAGACAGGGTGATGAAAGACAATAATACAAAGAGAAACTAGGCTGGGCCAGAGGATATGGGAACTTTCTGAGTTCTTCAGTCAAGTTTTATGAATCTTAAAATTGCTAAAAAATAATAAGGATATTAAAAACATGTTCCAGGGGCTGGAGGGACAGTAGAGTTCGTACAGTGATTGTTATACAAGCATGAGAACTGGTGTCAGGTCTCCAGCATCCTTATAAAGCTAACCATAGCAACACAGGCTTGTAATCACAATCGTGGGAGAGGTAGGGTCAAGTGGATCACTGCCTGGAGTATCCTAGTCATCCAGTCTGCCTGAATTAGTGAGCTCCAAATCCTGGGAGAGGCTCTGTCTCATAGAAAAGGGGAGTAATGAAGGAATACATCTGATATTTAACTTCTGTATTCCATGTGCATTCACATACATGCAACCCAGTGTTCATGTACATATGTAAACATGTGCATACACATGCATGATATATCCAAACAAATCATAACCCCAGCCCAACTTCACTTATTAGTAAAAATTCTAACATACTGAAATAAATATTAGATAAATGAACTTGGTATTATTTAAATATTAATAACAAAATAAGGATCACTTAAGTAAAAATACAATGTATATACACATAATAAATATAATCTATTATAGTAATAATTAAAAGAAAAATTATTTGGTCTTATTCACAGTTTATAAATATATCTGGTGAGTCTCAGCACCATTTTTGACAAACCACCAGAAACTAGGTAAGAACAGAACTTTCTCAATGTGGTGATAATAATATGTCCTGAAAATTGACAGTAAATATAACTAAAACCAGTAATATAAAAATAAAGAGATATCAAAGCTGTCTTTATAGAGAAAGGATTTATACTTTATACTGAGTATTCTACAAAATCAACAAACTATAATGATGAAAGTCCATAACATTTTCTGATTATTGAAAAACCAATATTTATTCAAACAATAAGCACTTAAAGTAGGTACTAGAAAATGAGGCTATTTAAAAAATATAAAGTATATAGATATTAACCTTATAGAACACGAAACATCTTTACAGAAGCATTTTACCTTATTAAAGCTACAAAACAGGTCTGAATAAATGGAGAGATGATTACATCTACTAAGATTTGACTTAACATTATCAAGATGTCATATTTTGCAAAATTATTGTTTAAATTTTATCATCACTAACAATTGGGTCTTTCTACCAAATTCCACTCTGATTGGATGATGAGAAAGACAGGAAACGTTGGGCATCAGGATTTTGTTGATGTTTTATGCCTTTATTAATTGCACAGAATCATGAGTGTCACTGTGACATTTTTGCACATGTATATAATTTACTCTGGATCCAAATATTCTGCAGCTAGAATAAAAACAAACAGAAAACTGAAAAACACATTGAGAAGTAAAGATGATTCGTGACATCATGTAGGTGGAACTGGCAGCCTGGGGTAATTGAATGCCTGTACCAAAGCCAGGAAATATGATGAAGGGAAAGTGTGCTAGCTTTCAGTATTTAACCTGTATATTAGACAATGATTTAAATAATTGCAACTTGAACCAATACAGAATCACCTGAGAAAGGAGTCTCAGTTATGCCTAAGCTCTGCTCTGGAGGTCTGGTTCTCTCTTAAAGGGGGGAAGGAGAGCATAGGTGAGGGAGTGGTGGCAAGACTTGGTCTTCAGGGAGATTAGAGTTGCTTTTTATAATAATGCATACCTATGTTGACTCTAAGACCAGAAGGTGCAGGCCCCTGAACCTATTGACACTTGTTGCTAACAGTGAAGAAAGAGTGGTTAGGTAAATAATTTATTGCTAGTTTTCCATTCTCTGGCCAGGCATCCAGAAGCCTCTCTGGATAGGCTGTCTAATTCTCTATGAACCCAAAAGGAAATAAAAAGAACTAAGATGCTTTATACAGTCAAATGTGCACAGACATATATATGAGCCCAACACCTCTCTCATCCATTCCATAAGTATTCATGCATGCTTACACACACACACACACACACACACACACACACACACACACACACTACATATACACAGAAATATACATTTGGATGGATGGATGGATGGATGGATGGATGGATGGATGGATGGGGCAGAGCTTCCTAAGCCACTGTCCAACAACTTTATATCTTTTCTTGTGCTTTTTTATACATTCTTAGACAAAAAGTTCTTTAGAAAATTAACCTCATAGATAAAATATTACACAAGATGAGATTAACAGAAGTATATCAACAAGTTGAAAGCAGTGCTTCATCCTGTAAGCTCGTTATAAGTTCAAAGCCACAGTTTTTTTATGACCTTGCCTTACCATAGTGTACACCTGTGGCTTCATCCTTAAACCTAGATGTTTTTCCTTGAGCACAAGTTTGTCCCAAGTTTATTTTTCTTTTTAGTGTAATTATGAAAGCTAATTCCATTTCTGATTATGCAGTCTTTACTTACTAGTATAAAGAATGGCCACATTCTATTCTTGATTCTAACTTAAAGATATCTTTCTAGCAAAATGACTAAGAACATCTCTTAAAACTTTCTTCCTAAAATTATTTGAATCAAATCAGGAATTCTTTAGAATGATTAATTCATCTAAATGGCATTAATTCATGAAAGATCATTTTTTTATGTTGATCTGTTGGAAATCTGATCAACAGGGTAGACTAATGTCCAGTGATTATTATATTAATTTAATAATGACAGGAAAGGCATTTTGGCTACAAGAAGCCATCCTCAGATAAAGTCTCTTTGGGACCTTGCCTCATAGCGCTTACCCATGCAAAAGCCTTGGACCACTTCCAGGAAGGTCATCTGCTGGTCTTAGCCTATCCTAGATGGCTCCTGTTCCCTATACAGACTGCTGACACTGTGTAGACATGTTTGTTGGGCTTGTCTTAATTAAGTTAATTGATGTGGGAGGACCCAGTCTACTGTGGGGGCACCATTCCCTAGGCAAAGGGTTCTGAGCCATATGAGTTGGGCAACCTAGCTGAGAGTGAAAAAGTAGGCAAGCATTTATGCATTCAATTCTTTGTGTCCTTGGTGGTGTGATATGACTATCTGCCAAAGTCTTTGGCTGCTGTGTTTCCACCACAGTGATAGACTCTTTCCTGGAATTAGGAAACAAACCAAATCCTTTCTCTACTTAGTTGTTTTTTGTCTGAGTATTTTGTCACACCAACAGAAATTAAAGACAGTTTCCACAACTATACTTCATTTGTTTTCAATCTTTCAAAAAGATATCCCTTAAGGTTCAACCCCACCCCATCCCCACTTATCTGGATACTGTTGCCCAACTGATTTCAATGATCTTCTGCCACCTTAATTTTTAAGCAGTAAGAGAACAATGTAAGGAAATCATGAATACAGCTTGGGATATAGTACAATGGCAGAATGTTTATCTAGTATGTATAAGACTTAGAATCTGACTTTCAGCACTGGAAATAATTATGACTATAGTTTATGAAAAATTAAATAAAATATTGTCAAACTTGATTATTTTGAAAGGATACTTTAATGAACATGAGATATTTTAATATGACATGTCACAGACAGCAAGATAGAGTGGTGACAATCTTCACCTTTATTTTCCTAAGTGAAGTGTTGTGATTGAACCTCTAGCCATCATGCTTGTACCACAGAGCTGTCTTCCCCACTCCAGAGGACTTTTGTTTCCCATTATCATCACTTAGTGGTCACATTTGGGATTTTTGCCATTATAATTAGTATGAGTTTAAGTGTCATCTTGCATTTGATTTATAGACTTTCTAATGATATATAACATCGAAGATCTTATATGGTTTTATGACCATTTTGCCAACTTTTAGCTCACATTCTTATTAGGTTTTTATTCTCTGTCGATCCATCTCTGGTTCTACAGACAAATCCAGGTTGTACTTGCTATGTAAGTATTCTACCATTGAGTTAAACTGCATTTCAAGCCCCTTTGAGACAGTTGAACTATGTAGCTTATACAACACTATTCATGTATCATTATACAGACCAAGGTGGCCTAAAACCCTTGAGAGTTCTGGGATAATAGACATGCACCTCTATACCCTGAACACTGTCCATTTAGTTGTTGTTGAAATTCACAGAGCATTTTTCAAATAAATATTTTTTCATTTTACTCCTATTTTCAAAATCAGAATAATTAATATTTACACTATTGAAGACTGATCTAAGTGATATCTATATGCCATTCTATTTATTTTTAAGTGAAAATAGTTTCTTTTTATTTTTTTTAAATTTGAATACACATCAGTTACTTTCTGTGATAAAACACCATAACAAAGGCGAAGGAGTTTATTTTGTCTTTATAGTTCCAAAAGGCTAAGAATGCTTGACCATCATTGCAGAGAAGTACAGGAGCAGACAGGCATGGTGACTGGAGTGTCTGAGAGCTCCCATGTGAAACTGTAAGAAGGAAACAGAGAGAAAACTATGGATGGCATGAGCCTTGGAACTCTCCAAGCCCCTCCCCAGGGGCATATTTCCTCCAGTAAAGCCATACTTTCTAAGTGCTTAAGTACTGCCACTAATAGGGGACCATGTATGCAAATGCCAGCGAGGCACCTTACTGAAATCACCACAGGGTATATTACTATATTATTGCTAGTGAAGTACTTACCACAATACTTACCATATTAATGCTAGTCATGATATATGCAAATCAAAAATATATAAAGCTGTTGGTGCCTTGGAACATACACCAAAGACATTAGCATAACACTCTTTAAGAATCGTGGCATCAATGTACAGATTCAATGCAATCCCCATCAAAATTCCAACTCAATTCTTCACAGACTTAAAAAGAGCAATTTGTAAATTCATCTGGAATAACAAAAAACCTAGGATAGTCAAAACTATTCTCAAAAATAAATGAACCTCTGGTGGAATCACCATCCCAGACCTTAAGCTGTACTACAGAGCAATTGTGATAAAAACTGCATGGTATTGGTACAGTGACAGACAGGTAGATCAAAGGAACAGAATTGAGGACCCAGAAATGAACCCACACACCTATGGTCACTTGATCTTTGGTAAAGGAGCTAAAACCATACAGTGGAAAAAAGACAGCATTTTCAACAAATGGTGCTGGCTCAACTGGCAGTAAGCATGGAGAAGAATGCAAATCGATCCATTCCTTTCTCCTTGTACAAAGCTCAAGTCCAAGTGAATCAAGGACCATCACATCAAACCAGATACACTGAAACTAATAGAAAATAAAGTGGGGAAGAGCCTCGAGCACATAGGCACAGGGAAAAATTTCTTGAATAGAACACCAATAGCTTATGCTCTAAGATTAAGAATTGACAAATGGGACCTCATAAAGTTGCAAAGCTTTTGTAAGGTAAAAGACACTGTCAATAGGAAAAAACAGCAACCAACAAATTGGGAAAAGATCTTTAACAATCCTATACCTGATAGAGGGCTAATATCCAATGTATACAAAGAACACAAGAAGTTAGACTCCAGAGAACCAAATAATCCTATTAAAAAATGGGGTACAGAGCTAAACAAAGAATTCTCAACTGAGGAATATCGAATGGCTGAAAAACACGTAAAGAAATGTTCAACATCCTTAGTCATCAGGGAAATGCAAATCAAAACATCTCTGAGATTCCACCTCACATCAGTCAGATTGGCTAGGATAAAAAATTCAAGTGACAGCAGATGCTGGCGAGGTTGTGGGAAAGAATAACACTCCTTCATTGCTGGTGGGATTGCAAGCTGGTACGACGACTCTGGAAATCAGTTTGGTGGTTCCTCTAGAAATTGGACATAGTACTACCAGAGGACCCAGCTATACCACTCCTGGGCATATACCCAGAAGATGCTCCAACTTTTAATAAGGACACATGCTCCACCATGTTCATAGCAGCCTTATTTATAATAGCCAGAAACTCAAAACAACCCAGATGTCCCTCAACAGAGGAATGGATACAGAAATTGTGGTACATCAATACAATGGAGTACTACTCAGCTATTAAAAACAATGAATTTATGATATTCTTAGGGAAATGGATGGATTTGGAGACTATTATCCTGAGTGAGGTAACCCAATCACAAAAGAACACACATGGTATGATCGCTCTGATAAGTGGATATTAGCCCAGAAGTTTGGAATACACGAAGTACAATCCACAAACCACAAGAAACTCAAGAAGAATGAAGACCAAAATGTGGACCCTTCATTCCTTCTTAAAAGGGGGAACAAAATACCCATGGAAGGAGTTGCAGAGACTAACTAGGGAGCAGAAACTGAAGGAAGGGCACTCCAGCCTGATATAGCTATCTCCTGAGAGGCTCTGACAGTACCCAACTAATACAGAAGTAGAGGCTCACAGCCATCCATTGAACTGAGTATAGGGTCCCCAATGAAGGAGTTAGAGAAAGGACTGAAGGAGTTGAAGGGTTTGCAGCCCTTTAGGATGAACAACAATATGAACTAACTAGTACCCTTAGAGCTCCCAGGGAGTAAACCACCAACCAAGGACTATACATGGTGGGACTGATTGCTCTGGCAGCATGTGTATGGTAGGGGACAGCCAAGTCGATCATCAATGGGGAGGAGAGGCCCTTGGCCCTGTGAAGGTTCTGTGGCCCAGTGTAGGGGAATGCCAGGGCCAGTGAGTCGGAGGGGGTGGGGTAGTGACAAGGGGGAGGGGCGAGGGAACAGGGATTTGTTCTTGTTTTGTGTGTGTGCTTTTTTCTTTCTTTCTTTCTTTTTTTTTGGAGGGGAAACTGAGAAAGGAGAAAACATGTGACATGTAAATCAAGAAAATATCTAATAAAAAAAAAGAAAAAGAAAAAAAGAATTGTGGCATCACCAGTGACCTTAGTGGAAGTAAGAATGGTATTGGATAAAACAAAACAAAACAAACAAAAAAAAGCCATCAGCTGTTATGACTAAAAGGTCCAGAAAGCATGGATGCTATTCATTTTTAAAAATATTTTAATCAATTTGTGTAACCTTTTGCTAAGATGCTCAATCCTGATGCTCTATATTAGCTTTCACCAGGACTGACATCTAGTACTGAATTGAGTCAGTATATGTTTACATCATGTTGATCTGTCCTCCCTCACTCAGACTGCCACAACAAATTAGAACTCTCCTCTCAAGAAAGACAACGATGATCACAATCTTATTTTTATACAGTCTCTAGGATAGAATAAAATATTGCCAGGCCTAATAATGGGACAAAGCAAATGATAGAAAACTCTGCAGTGGTAAGTACTGTAGCAGTCACATAAGACTGTTGAGACTGGGTTAAGTATTATCAAGAGGAAAATAGAGTAAACGGTGAAGATTGTCCACTGAGAAAAAATTCAAATGGTGAACTGGCTGGTTTTCTGTGTCACATTGACACAAGCTAGAGTCATCAGAAAGGAAGGAGCTGCAGTTGAGATCCAGCTCTAAGATATTTTCTCAACTAGTGATCAATGGGGGAGAGCCAAGCCCATGGTAGTTGGTGCCACCCCTGGGCTGGAAGGTTCTAGGTTCTATAAGAAAGCTGACTGAGCAAGCCAGTAAGCCCTACCCTCCACGGCCTCTGCATCAGCTCCTGCTTCCAGGGTTCTGCCCTGTTTTGTGTTCCTGTCCTGTCTTCCTTTGGTGATGAACAATGATGTAGAAGTGTAAGCTAAATAAACTATTTCCTTCCCAACTTGCATTTCAGTCCTGGTGTTTCGTCTCAGCAATAGAAACGCTAACTGAGACAGATGAAAATAATTCATGAGGTAAAACAAGACAAAACAAAACAAAACAAATACCAATAAGCAATTGAGAACTAGATATACAAAGTTTATAACAAATTTAGAACAGGAGAATTAGATAACTTGCACATTGAGGTCATTAAAAAACCATTTCGGAACAATCTTCTGTTTTAACAGTAAATGAAACAGGTTCACAGATCTGAAGTTGCGGACTCAGGATCATATGGCCATCTACACGGTGACTAAGCCTGGGCAGATTCTCCCAATTACAAGCCATACATTCATTCCCTGCCTCACACTCCAAAACCTTCCCCTGCCATGCATTAAGCCAGAATGTCTGACTTCTACATAATGACATTTCCAAGGAATCTTGAGATGCCATGTAGGGGTCGAAAGAAGAAAAAATATGGTATAGCAGGATGTAGGGTAACTAGGGAAACAGGTAAAGTAGCAGGAATCATTTCCCAAAGTATACTACTGATTCCTGGGGTGCCAAATGTGGGATAAGGGTCAGAAGTTGAGCAGGATCCTTATCCCTCTTTTTCTATAGTCATTGTAACCTCTGAGAGATGGATGCTCAGTATTGCTTTTGAGAAATCACCACTCTAATTCAAGTAAATGAATGAGTGCCCGGTAACTGTGGGCTTGGGAAGGAGGATATTGCTGCTCAATGGACACAAAGTTTGAATTGTGCAGGAAAATGAACTGGAAAAGATTATTCTACAATATGTAACCTATAGCTATCAATATGGCATTTTAAGTCATATTTTTATTAAGAGGAAGCCATGCTAAGTATTTATGTGACAACAAAACCCAGTGAACAAATAGAAAACACAGGATATGTCTGTGCTCAAACACATCAAATAGATGCACTAAGCATGCATAGGGGCTGGAGAGACAAGCAGTTAAGAGCATTTGCTGCTCTCTCCAGAGGACCTGAGTTTAACTCCCAGCACACACATGATGGCTCACAACCAATTGCAGCTCCAGAAAACATCAGAACGAAACTCACAATTCCATATAGTAATTTTTTAAGTGAATAAGAGAATGACATAAAAATCAATTTTGTGAACATTCTGGTACATAGTATGTGTGCATGGCATAACTTTCTTTTTCTCTTCCTAAGCAGTGGACATTCCTTTTACAGAGCAAAACAGTAGTGTTCTCCTACCTAGAGGCCATAGAATGTAAACATCTATGTTTCTCTTATCTCAAACTAGTGAAGGCGCTAGCTACATGGCTAGGAGCAAGGCCACATTCCTATCTGTTGGACACAGAAAACGTATCCTGGGTTACACAGCCATCACCATCATCACCATCATCACCATCATCACCATCATCAATAATGGTAGTGATCAGTTATGTAAGTTACATAGTTGCAAATAGCTTAGATATATCTGTTTGAATCATACTTGTTAAAAATCACTTTTATCTGTGATTTATATTTATAATATGTTGACCAGACTATTTTAATTACACATTTGGCTTAGAAAGCGTCTGTGTTAGCTATGGCTGGCTCCCAACACAACCGCAGAAGTGAATAAAGGTATTGGCCACCTGATAAGAATCTAGACATGTGGCTTTTGTTAGTTTTAAAAGGTACTAGAAGTTTGTCACATGCTGCAACATGGGTGATACTGAATAAAATAAGTCACTTAAAAATGACAAACATGATTCCATTTGTATATTGAAGTTGAATTTCCCGCCTTATTTCTACTCTTCGAGATAGCCTGGCCTTCACTGTTTATTTTTCCTCCTTCAAGAATTTTCTACAAAGACTCTTTATTAAATCTATTTCTTTCTCCTTGATCCACATCGGGTTCCTTACACATCAAATTTTATATCCTTCTTTTTGGATCTCAACAAAAGTAATTTTTAAAAAATGACCTTATTGAGGTAAAC
Organism: Montemys delectorum; assembly: GCA_019843815.1. NCBI lineage: Eukaryota > Metazoa > Chordata > Mammalia > Rodentia > Muridae > Montemys > Montemys delectorum. The sequence goes on along the minus strand of JADRCD010199209.1, from coordinate 31,867 downwards.
AGTTTAAAATGGTTCTAAGAAGTAGAATTTCACCGAGAAAGATACTTACCTGTTTTTCTCGATGCAAATTATAAGCTGTAAGTCTCTTACACCCACAGGCAAAAAGCTTAATATATAAGTAGAGAGTGAAAGAAATCATTATATATCAGGACTGTATAAATGCATTAAGAATAGAGTATATATTGAATCTTGCACTGTTTTGTGTGTCAAGACAGTTTTCAACATCTGACTATTCTTTTTTTTTTAATTTATTTTTTAGTAGATATTTTCTTTATTTATATTTCAAATGATATCTCCTTTCCCAGTTTCCCCTCTGGAAAAAAAGCCCTATTCCCTCCTCCCTCTCCCTGCTCACCAACCCACCCTCTCCCTCTTCTTGGCCCTGGTATTCCCCTACTACACTGGGATATAAAACTTTCACAGGATCAAGGGCCTCTCCTCTCATTGATGATCAATGAGGCCATCCTCTGCTACATAGGTAGCTGGGGCCATGAGTCCCACCATGTTATACTGTTTGGTTGGTGGTTTAGTCTCTGGGAGCTCTGAGGATACTAGTTAGTTCATATTGTTGTTTGTCCTAAGGGGCTGCAAACCCCTTCAGCTCCTTGGGTCCTCTTTCTAGCTCCTTCATTGGGGACTCTGTACTCAGTCCAGTGAATGGATATGAGCCTCTACTTCTGTATTAGTTGGGCACTGTCAGAGCCTCTCAAAAGACAGCTATATCAGGCTCCTGTCAGCCAGCACTTGCTGGCATCCACAATAGTGTCTGATTGAATACAAGAAGGATTCCCAGGTACGGCAGTCTCTGGATTGTTCTTCCTTCAGTCTCTGCTCCATACTTTGCCTCTGCAACTCCTTCCATGATGATTCTTAATCCCACCCTTTACCAGAGGAAGGTTTTTATGCCAGCAGTTGTTAAGGCTATTTGGTTCTGTCCATTTCAAATAAGACTATAAATTGAGCTAAATAGAACACAACAGGTCACCATAAATCTACTCATTTAAAACCAGCACTCATGAGGAATGCATTTTACGTAGTGAATAAGACATTTTAAAAAACCTGACAAAATCAGTGCAATCAGGAAGAACTAGACAATGATATTTTCTAGCAGTTTTATTTGGGACCCACACACAGTTCTCATCTTTTTTCAGCCTATTTTCCAAAAATCCACAATTAAACTTCAACAAAATGTGTTATTTCATATTATCTTACAAAGCACACAACAGCAAGAAGGAAAGGACCTCTACAGAAACTTACCCAAAGACATTTCTCACAAGAGCCCCACCTCTTTATGTGGGAAAAATTTGGAGAATCAGTGGTGGAGGCTGGGAATTCACAGACCAGGGTGTTAGCAGGTTTGGTGTCTAGAAGAGGCTCCTGCTCACCCTTTTATAAAGTGTTTTGTTAACAAGACCTCATGTGACTGAGGGAGGAGACTGGTACATGGGAGAAGAGACAAGAACAAAGGGCACATCTTAGGGTTTTAGAGCTGAGAACAGAAACCATGACCAAGGCAACTCTTTTTAGGATGACATTTAATTGGGACTGGCTTACAGGTTCAGAGATTCAGTCTGTTACCATCAAGGCAGGAGTATGGAAGCATCCAGGCAGATGTGGGGATGGAGGTGCTGAGAGTTCCACCTCTTGTTCTGAAGGCAGTTAGCAGAAGACTGGATTCTAGGCAGCTAGGATGAGACGATTAAAGCCTAGGCCCACAGTGACACCTACTCCAAGAAGGCTACACCGCCTAATAGAGCCAGTCTTTGGGCCAAGCATATATAAACCATAGCAGGGCACTGGTGATGACTGTTCAATTTCTTGGAAGAGAACACTACTCCCAAATATCTTTCCCTATTTATATGATCATACTAGGGCTTAAGTTCCAACATATGACTTTCTGACCAGTATATATATTTAAACTATATTCCTTCAACAATGTGTGATGTTTCAATATTCCCGTTGGATGAAATAGATTGATATTTGTGGAGCGCTGCTGCCGCGCCTTAAAGACAGCACTGGCCGAGCTGGAGCACTGGAGTAAACAAGTCCTTATTTGGACCCGGGGGCGTGCTCATCAGTGGCCTGATTCTATGTCTATGCCTAGTAGCCTATGACTGTGTGAAGCGTGGTATGGGCTCATGGGCGGTCCTATGAAGAGTATATAGTCTGACTCCTGGTGGGGCTCGGGCCACTCTGCTGTAACCGCTGTGCAAGACATTCCTGAGTAAACTGTTGCTGGAAGGACGTAGTGTACTGGTCCTTCTTCCCTGCTGGTCAGGGTCATTGGTGCCGCAAAGATATTAACAGATAGATCCATTTACTGAGACTTCCTATAACTTGAAGGGATAGCTGCCAACCATGTAATTGGAGGATTTAGAACATTGGGTTCCTGCCTCACCTCCAGGGAGGATAGAGGGGCTAAAAATTGAGTCAATTCCTAATGGCCAGTGACTTAATCAACCATGCCTTATGATTAACTCGCCACCAAACCATCAAAGCCAGAGTTTGGAGAGCTTCTGAATTGGTTAACCTGTGGAGGTCCTGAAGGTGACATTCCTAAAGAGGGCTTCATACCCCTTCTAATGCATTCTGTCCCTCGTGCACTTGTATCTGGCTGCTCATCTGTGGCTTTGTATAGTATTTATTACAAACCTATAAAGAAAAGTCAACGCTGCCTTGAAAGCTGTGTGGGACAGTGAATAAGACCAAACTCAAAGAGTGTGGAGGAATGATGGGCACTTCTGGTCTAAAGCACTGGGCTGCTCTTCTCCTTGAAGACAGTATCTAGTGCCTGAACCAGGCTAAATTGTAGGATGTCATTTGGCATCTGAGAATTATTTGATGTGGAGAAAATTTTACGTACGTGGTTTCAGGAGTAAAAGCTTGAGGATGGAGTGATTATAGGAGAAAAAGTAGTTGGTCTTTTCTATTAACAGAGAAGGAGCCTTAAAACAGGTTGCTACAGGACAAAGATGCCCCATCTTAGCACACAAGGAATCTAATCGGCGCCAATCTGTAGCCGTCCAGCAGCCACAAGTACAAATGGGTTTTCTGGAATGGGGTCAAGGTCCTGGAAAACCATTTTGTGGTACTGGAACCGCATGAAGGGTTTGTAAAAATTAGCCAAACACAGATGTGTTTCAATCAACCATCTTTCATTCAAATCTCTTTGTTATAAACCAACAGGTAGAATAAGTAAGGCAAAACCCCTCTCCTGAGTTCGTCAGCAACTTGGCCCAATCCACAACTTCTCCTTCAGCCTCTGGAGATGGGACTTGGGAGAGAGGCGTGGTTATCTGTGACAAGGCAAGGTCTGAGCCCTCAGAGGCAGGAGGGTCACAGTATGAGTCTTTCCCAGCTCTACCTGCCTGGTTAGTAGAACATTTTGATTTCTGATAGTCTCAGTTTCTGCTATATTATGGTGAGTTTAAGGAGTTAGAGCTTCTGCCTATCATAAATATGACTTTCTTAAAATAGATACCTATGAGTCATGCAAAAGGGTGATACTATGTCAAGACTGGGTCTTTAGGACAAAATTGCATTCTGGAGAAACTCATTCAGTGTGCTGGGCTATTCAAATGAAGCTCTATGTAAATAGAAAGGTAGTCTGTTCCATAGAGCCAAAATCTTCACTCTTATCCTATTTGCCTTTCTGCCCTCCACAGCCATCCATTGGACTGAGTACAAGGTCCCCAATCAAAGATTTCTAATTCTTCAAGCAGTAATAATTAAAGGACAAACTCCATCCCTTTCCCTGAACTTTTATAATTACTAGCACTGATCCACACTTTTGGTGAAGTTATAGTCTCTTTCACTCACCTTCTCCCTAAGGAAGTCATTTCAGGAATTCTTATTATCAGTTTAAAGAGATTCTCGAAAGTAGTTAGAATGCAACTGGAATCTCCAGGCTGTGGGCCCCAGGCCTTTAGAGACTTGGGATATAGGGAGTTTCTGAAGTGATTCGATTGACTTTAAAAACATTACTGAACAAATGCTATCAAAAGGCCTAGCACTCAGTGGATGTTTCTTTGTCTTTTTCTCTGTCCACTGGGTACCTTCTGAGTAAAATCCTCCATGACAGAATCAATCACCCAAGTGCCAACTTGTTCAGAACTAGGCAGAACTGGGGAGCAGGGATAATACCTCTTTTTTTTTTCTTACAAAGCTCTGTGAGTAAGGAGTGGAGATGGAGAAGCCAAACCCACAGGGTCCTGTTCCTTTGTGCAGAAAGCTTTGAGCTGCGTTTCTTTGAGTCCTGGTGAATTTCAGTTAAAATGGGGCAATTTTTCTAATGTTTTAAAACACTGGAGAGAGAAATGGGGGGTTTTCATGGTCGGGGAAATAGAAACCACAGTGAGTTTTCCTCTCTTAGGACTGAGGGCCTTTCTTTCTAATATTCACCTCTTCCCTGTCATCTTAAGTCCAATTTCAGAAGAAAAAAATGTTGAAATCTTTTTAAATGTTTGTTACTTATTTTTTCCACTAAAGTAATCACACTTACACAGTTCCATGAATTCTTTATTTGTATATATTTCCCAGGATCCACTACTTACTAATTCATATGTTGACATAAAAATTAACTATGTCTAGCATATACTGCCAAGGAGATGAAACACACTAAGTATCCATTTTCAATGCAATTTAGGCTTTAATTTCAAAGGTTTTATTGTTTTTATTTTATTTTGCTTTATTTAAGATAGGACCTCACTCTTTTGCTCTGTTCTAGAACTCTCTATGTAGACCAGGCTGGCCTCAAACTCATAAAGAACTGCCGGTATCTGCATCCAGAGTGCTAGAATTAATGGCAAGTACCACCATGCCCAGTTTTAAACCTTTTATATTAATTTAGATGGGAACTTACATATTACTCTCAATTTTTTATCTACTATATGATGGATAAATTCTAATGTTCAATATTTAAAAGTATAAAACTAATTGGGAGCAGCATTCTGATCATACAAGTGACTAGGTTTGTGGCAGAGGGAACAAAATAGAAATGGGTTATATGGAGAATGGACCAACTGTGGATAGTTCAGGATGGAGGTAGACATAACAACATGTTCGAAAGCATCTCTAAGAGGGACCATGGTGGGGGAAGTACAAACACAGTAGGAAGCAGCAGCTGCTGGGTTAGACCTCCTTTGCCTCCACAGGTCACTGTTGGTTGTATTTTCTATCAATTGCCTTCGAAAACAGTAGGAAAAGGAGAGTGACACAGAACCTTTATCAAAATAGCCAACATGATTTACCTGAGCTTGAGAGTCTTTTTTGGTTTTGTTTTCACATAAAATAGTTGATATCCTTCAAAGCCTTACAAAATTCCTACAGTAACTACAAATTATTTTATCATTTCTCACTAAAAATATGTGAAGCTTTCTGAGGAAAAAAAATGGTTTATTCAGGTATAAGGGAAGGGATGATGCAGCAGAAGCCAGTATACACCAAACCAGGCAGCAAGCTAGAGTAAAGAATGATGTCACCATAACAATTAGTTTGGAAGCCAATGGCTAAAGATTTGAAAGGAAAGCAGTAAATGTAAGTCACTAACACAATGACTATCTTTTAAGAACATTTTTGGTAAATAAAGACAGGAATAAAAATACAAAAAACTTATTTAAAAAAGGTAAATACATATAGAAGCAGTTTTATATTTTAAAAACATTACAGCCAGGCGGTGGCAGTGCACGCCTTTAATCCCAGCACTTGGGAGGCAGAGGCAGGTGGATTTCTGAGTTTGAGGCCAGCCTGGTCTACAGAGAGAATTCCAGGACAGCCAGGGTTATACAAAGAAACCCTGTCTCTCAAAAAAAAAAAAAAAAAAAAAAAAAAAAAAAAAAAACAAGAAAAAAGAAAAAACATTCCAACCATTTCCCCATTGTCCACAGCCTCCTTCTCCTCACAGCTAAACTCATCTAAGATCCAGTGATTGCCTGAAACCATAACCCATACTGGAATCTGTGGACTGTTTCTTCTTTAAGATTTAATAGCTCTATGTGTAAATATCTTGCTTGCATGTATATCTCTGTACCATGTGCATATATGATGCAAAATAGAGCATCAGATCTCCTGGAATTGGAGTCATGGGTGTTTGCTAACCATCATGTGGGTGCTAGGAAACAAACCTGCGTTTTCTGCAAGAGCGACAGGTGCTCTTAACAACCTGAGGCATCTTACTGACACCCCAGCTATGCATTTCTTATATATACACACTTATGATGAACTTTAATTCATAAAATCATATGGTGAAAGTTTAGCAATAGTAACTAAATGTTAAAATTAGAATTGTGCCAATATTGTATAATCACATTTATATGAACGCCATCACTTTCTGTCTTCTCTCTGTCCCTTGTAATATTTATTTCACTTTATCTTTTCACTTACAGATTCTTCTTGGTATTTCAGAAACGTCAACACTTTTGTGATGTCCAGTCTTGGCACAATGGCTCTGGTCACTGGGTCCCTTACAAAATGACTAATAGTCAAATATCTTAAACCATATAAATTGGCTGAGCAAAGCAATCAGCTGTCTCATCAGCAGGAAAGAATACAGTTTAAAACTGAGAAACTCATGTAATCTGAAGGATTTGAGGAGTTTTTTCATTTACTCATTGGATATCTCAAGTTAAAACAATTTAAAGCAAGCCTGAAGATAATATGGAGATTTGAAAAAGAGAATGATTTAGAAGAACAGAATGTTCATATAGCATTCAAGGTGTAACCTTACAGATGATTTATTAAGGAAAAGAGAAAAGCATTCCTTTGTAGTGTATGAAAAACTTTTCCAAATGATCAAATACTTAGAAAACAAACCTTTACAAAGATGAGTGACATGGACATGTACAAAGGCAGTCAAGCAAGAAGAGAAAGCAAGCTTGTCTATAGCAAGGGACAGAGTCTGCATGTCTGTAAGTGAAATTGGGTGTGTTCCTTCCAGATATTTGTGGCATGGCTTGATTTAATCAGTGAAATAACCCACAGAAATTTCTCTAGACACATAGTTCTTCACTGAAGCACAAATTTTTAATTGGATGTAATATAAAATATGCATTATTAATTATAAAATATTTTCCCTAAAAATATTTTGTCTGAACTTAACCACATGAAACCAATATACAGCCCAATTCATAAAGCATTTAGCTAGACCCCCTCAGAAAAAGTTTGTATCTCAAGCCAGGCATGGCAGCAAGGAGTTAGAGACATACAGCACTCTGAGTTCAAGGCCAGCTTGATGTAGCAAGTTGTAGGCTAGTCAAGGCTTCATAGTGGGCTCTTGTTTCTTAAAAAAAACAAAAAACAAAAAAAACCAAAAGAGTTTGTAGTAAAAAATAATAAGAATCTGTTAGGGGGATAGTGTTTTAGGAAATAAAATATATGGAAAAAATATGAGGAAGAAAATGATGAAATGTGTAGAATCTATGACTAGGTCCTGGATTTGAGAACCGTTGTAAAAGATATTTCAGAAAACTAACATGCATAGGTTATAGTAATTGTGATTATGAAATCAACATTAATCTTCTTAGCTCTGATAATGGATATGTGGTTTATGACTAATGGAAGAAATTATTTTTTCTCAGTCACAAATGCTGAAGCATCTAGTGTGACAATTGTGTCTACTTATATCAGATATTTCCTTTAAGATTATATACACATAAAAAATAATTTGGTCAGAAAATTTTGGTTAGCATTTTATCCTAGAAACAGACATGTAGCTAATACCACGGGTATACAGCAACCTCAGTTTCTTCTCCATACTTCTTATTGAAACGTTAGCATTTGTTGAGCATGTACTGCTATTATCATTTCTTTACCTTGCTATTGCCATTTGCACATTGGAGAAATCATTCATCAAAGTCTTTGGATTTTGAACTGAGAAGTTTCTGTGACCTTTAGTAGAGCATTCAATTTTATCATGCCTCAAATGTTCATCTACAGTGCACTCGCTTTAGTGATAACAGTCAAATGAAACAAAGGTCTTCATAATACTGAAATGATGCACTTGTAAGGGACAGTGACTTTATCAACAAAGCTAAGCCAGGCAGGAGGCCAGACAACATTATATGCTCAAATAATCTTTAAAGTCATACTTCTAAAATTGTACTATTTTAAAGGTAGAAGAAATACTAGGTACTTGGTAAGTCTTTGTGATGGTTAGTTTTAACCATTAACTTCAGTTTCATTCCTTCTTACACCCGGTTTCTAAATGAGAGGTTTGATGGACAAAACAGCTGGGTTACAGGAGCAGAAAATCATAACAAGTTAGCCCTAACAACCCCCTGAATCAAGGGCATGTTTGTAAAGTGGGCGCATCATGAACTGGCTTTACAGTTAGGAACCGGCTTTACTGACATCACCCATAGGCAACAGGGACCCATGCATCTGTTGCAATGACAATTGTACATTCGCACAGTCCACCTGGCTCACCTCTAGCTTCTAGTGGCTACATCACTGCCCAAATAAAAGGCAGACTTTTCCTGACCTTTGCCCCTTTCTTGCTCTTTCCCCCTTCGTCTCTGTTCTTTGCTCCCCTCCTCCCATAATAAACCTCTCATGTGGAACTGTATTGGCCTGGTGTGGTCTATCTGGGTGTGAGATGAGATTCTAACACAATAGTAACAACAGATAATCATAACAAGGTAGGCACAGGTGGTCATATAACCTCAATTGTACACAATCTAGGATCACCTTGGATAAGAGTCTCACTGAAGGATTGTCTCTGTTCAGTCGGCCTATGGGTCTCTATCTGTTGGGTATCCTTAATTAAGTTAATTTATGTAGAAGGACCCAGCTTACTGTGGGTACAGTCATTCCCTAGATAGGGAGTTCTGCACTTTTAAGAGTAGAGCAATTAAGCTGAGCACAAACAAGTAAACAAGTGAACATGTGTACATTTATTTCTCTCTCCTTTGACTGGATGTGATGTGACTAACTGTTTGAAGTTCTTGCTTTGATTTCCCCAGTAACGGATAGTAACATGGGATTGTAAGTTGAAGTAAACCCCTTTATCCCGCAAATTCTTTTTATCATTCTATTTTATCAGAGCAACAAAAATGAAACTACGACACTCCTCAGAAAATGTTTTTTTCTACCAACAAAATGAACCAAAACACTAAAGATTTTACTTGAAAATTTCTAAATTCTTACAGGAAAGTATAAAAATGTTATAGTTAACATTTTTAGATAGTACTATTATGTTATTGCCACTTTATGGCTTATAATATACTCTTGTTTGAAAATTAAATACCTTGTATGATAACTTAGAGAGTAATGGAGTTGTATTATGATCAAAGCATATCCTATAATTATATAAATATGTCAAATGAACCCCAATTGCGAGTATGTATATGTAACTACATATCCTGGTGAGTGCAAGTGAATGAATGTGTAGAGGTCAGAGGTCGACCTTTCTTTTCATTCCTTAAGTGACAGCCACCTTGTGTTTTGATACAAATTCTCCAACTGACTGAGTAGCCCTTTTAGTAGTGACCTTACAAGCATGAGCCACTGGTTTTTTTTTTTTGTTGTTGTTGTTGTTTGGTTGGTTGGTTTTTTTTTTTTTAGAGAAGAGTCACATGGAGTCGTTTATTCCAAGTTCTATCCACTGGGTTTCTAACAGCCATGCGCTGCACTCTGGATTCCAAGTGCTTATGGCGGTTTTGAGATATTCAATGAACTCTCAAAGGGCCAAGTTTTGCCAAGACTTGTCACTGGTTAGTATAGAAAAGAGTTAGTACCAAAAGGCTTTTCCCCATGGATTCTAGAGAGAGAATTCAGGTTGTTATGTTTTCCAAGTAACCTGAGGGATATAACTAACCCATTATAGATGCTTTCAGCCTATGTGTTAACAAAATTAAAGCTAAATATTATAAACAGGGGTAGGGAGAAAGCACTGTTCTCTTCTCTCCATGGGAGAGGGCATTGCAGTTAAGATTCCCTGGTGACAGAAACTTTAAATTATGACTGTCCTCCAGAGAGTATCCCTCAAGAGACCGTCAACCTGTATGTCTATCTCCCCCATCATTCAGATGTCAGTGACCTAAAGATGGTCAATGAGGGTGTAGGTTTCTGGTGAAAGGAAGGAACTGCTGAGAATGTCAAAAAAAGGAAAGGATTCTTGCTAAAATCCCATGGCTACACCAGCAATTCAGAAACACAGAAAACTCAGGGTTTTTTTTTAAACAAGCAACTCTCAAGCCATAAACATTGCACAAGGAAGATTAGTTCCTGTCATAAAGTACAGTGCCACAGTCTACTCCAAGGAAATGAGAGGTGATTGCATTTCAATTTTGTAGTGTCTCTTAGAGGTCTGAGTCACTTGTGGTGATGTTGCAGAATGTGACACTAACTGCCAGGCCATCAGTAACATTCATTGTTGCTGTGAGCTACTGAAGTGTCCCACAGAGGCAAGAATGAGTCCATTTGTCTTCTTGAGAGCTTAATTTACTACTGGCAGGTATTGGCCTGAGGCTCACTGAGGAATGGAATTTACACCCACTGGGCAGCTTTTGTCATTCAGGACTTGGAGTGACACCTGTGTGCTCTTTCTTATTTGGTTCCTAATACATTCAGAAGCAGATACCAATACCTTGAACTTTGGCTGTCCCTCAAACCCCAGGTGTTGGAAACTTCCTTAGCAGGAAGACCTTTAAGACATAAAGGGGGCTCTTCCTTCAAGAATCAAATAATGTGTGGCTGACAGAGTGGGCTCATTTCTGAAAAAGTGCATTTTCTTTTTTTTTTTTTCTGTTTGTTTGTTTGTTTGTTTGTTTGTTTGTTTAAGACAGGGTTTGTCTACACAGCCCTGACTATCCTAAAACTCATTTTGTAGACTAGGCTGAGCTCAAAATCAGAGGTCCACTTGCCTCTTCCTTCTGAGTGCTGGAATTAATGCTACACCCCATCAAGATGGATTTTCAACAAAAGGAAGTGTGGATTTCCTTTGGTCTTTCCCTTTTTTTCTTTTGGTTGCTCCACCACAGACTAACATAGTATGAAGGATCTCACCAGAACCAGATACCAGTGTCCTGTTCTTGGGCTTCTCAGACTGCTGAATCAGGAGCCAAATGAAGTTTTTTTCTTTAGAAAGTACCTATTCTCAAGTACTCTGTTATAGCATCAGATGGAGAACTAACATGGATGCCTTCATGTTACGATAAAAAAAAAAGAAGGATAGAGAGATGATGTAATATGATAGAGGTCACAAACATCTGCCTCAGTAGAGCTAATAAAGAACCATGCTTTTGCTATCAGAGGCTCATAAACCATCTAATAGTAGAGACTAACAGGGTTCATTCTTGTATATGATTAAACCTCTCTTTCTCAAGGATTGGGCTATACCCTATAGGTCCACATTCTGTCCTGCCACTGGGGTGTGGGACACACTGCTTAGGCAGTCAGGATGTGGAGGAGTGTTCGACTGCATCTCTGAGTGTAAGACCCCTGAGTGAGACAATGAGATGAAGATCAATGCAAAAGCAAGAGGTTTATTTTCCAGCAAGTTGGGGTCAACCTTCAATTAGTCCCTCAAGGTGAGTGACTAGAAGGTGACCCCGAATGGCTATTACAAGAAGTTTTTATACATTTTAGGGGCACAGGTTATATCAGCAAGGTTACAGTTCAAACTTATTGGCTAAGCATATTGACCTTTAAATCTATTGGCTAGCAAGCATGACACACGTCTGAAATCTACCTAGAACTTTCCAGAGCTTCAGGTTACTATCAGTACATTCTGAGAATTTTTTACTCAAGAATGTTCCTGTGGGTGGAGAATGGAACTTGGCCTAGCCTTGACACCTGGAAGGAGGAGGAAGCTATAAGGAGGGTGTGGGACAGGAAAAAACCCTTAGGGTCCCTCACCTGTACCACCACTGTTGGGTGCTAAGCTTTAGAGAGGTTCAGAGATAGTTCAGGTCGGAGAATGTAGTCTAAGATGCCGGGGGGGGGGGGGGGCAAAGTTGGGTTTCCCTGACTCTCAGATATCCAGTTGCCGCTGTGGTATCACACAGAAGAGTCAGGAATGAAAAATCAGGAGTCCATGGCCCCACAATGAGGCCAGGACTGTTGTGGATCTGTGGGCTAAGGATATCAATAACAAAGCCAGGACCAAGGAAATGGAGAACTCTGGCTTAGCTCATCAGTGAAGGTGGTTCTCTGGAAGTGCAGAGAGGCCTTCTATGGGAGGCTTAGACTATGGATTTGTAGGCAAAGGTTTTCTCCATGCTCCCCACAGTATTTTCAATGGAAGAAACTGTCCACGTAGACAGTCCATATTTATCCATATCACTTATTGACTGTTTATGGTGGACTGTTCAGGGTGGATCAGAGATTAAATACCTCTTGTAGGAAGAAATGTCTGGGAAGGGGGGCTTATAAGCTGAATCCTCAGGGGGTTTACATACCTCATTACCATAGAGAGTTCTGTTTTGGGCTACATGACTGACATGGAGTGTGGCATGTGTTCCAGGCCAGGAATCTGGCAGGGAGCAGGAAGATGCCTACTGTCTCAAGTGGATGCCCAGGTGCCAGGGATTAAGACCCTTTCCACCTTACCAAGTTTCCTGGCATGGTCCACTGTCCCACAATGCCCCACTGGTAACATTAACTACAAATGTCTGTTCAAAAATGGTAATAATGTCTTTTTTTTGAAAAGTTGTTTGTAACCATCTTGCAAACCTAACTTTGTTTCTACCTTGTTATGACTACCTGTTGTTACTCTGGTCCTGTAATCCCACCTATTTTGCCCAACAAATCCCCCATTTGGAAACTTTATGTAAGAAGGAACCAAGCAACCCATTGAGAATAAAACTTCTAGTTTGAAGAAAACTTCCATTTTGAAGAAGCCCACTCTAGATGAGCAACATCCTGGATACACATCTGCTTACAAGGTGAGACATGAATGCTGGGAAATTTTCCCTGAATTCCCTGCAAACAAACCAATGAGAATATGATAAGTGTACCACAAGGAAATATTCCTAGGAAAGTTCCCTATTCTTTAATCCTGGTTGGTAGAAAATGTAACTAAATTGGCACAGATGATTATAGCTTTTGTGATTGTTGTGTTTAAAAGCTCTATAGTATTCTGGTTCATGGTCTAATTTCACCTCCCAAGTCTGTTCTAAGTCCCTGATAGGTCAGTAGTTGCTTGATTACAAAAACTATTATTTTCTGTATTGACTTGGTGTTCGAGTTGTGTTGGATCCAAGTAGATCCCATAACAGCTGTACCCCTGACACATAAAAGCCTGATCTTCTTCACATCGAATGATGTTAGGAGAGGCCGCCTATGTAGATGAATACAATACTTACTTTAACTACTTTGGCTATGATGATTTGGGTCTGTGGTCTTTCTCCTTGCATATTTGGGATTAACACTACAAATGTACTAAGGATAGACTTTTCTGCTACCAAATCCCATGATGTCTGTATTATACAGGACTATCACTAACAGAACATAGCAAGTATGTTTATCCTTTCATAGTCTTAGACCCAGCCCTTCGTTCACTACCCACTCCTTTGCATATTGTGTTTCATTATAGTTGTTTTGTTTGGGGCTTAGTTTATTTGTTTGTATTTTGTTTTGAGACAGTCTTATTCTTTCTTCCAGGCTAGCCAAGAACTTACTCTGTAGCCAACATTAACTTTACCTTTACGCCAATTCTTCTTCCTCATCATGCCAAATGATAACAAGTGTTAAGATGTTGTGTCTGGCTTTACTACCATCTCTAAACTTCAGTTGGATGCAGGTGGTAATTACAGTTTACCCATCCGTAAGTGTGACAATGGTGGAGTTCTATGTCTTTCTTCAATCCCAAACTTCTTTTGAAAATTTTTGAAGGCTTATTCATTTTATTTTATGTGTATTAATGTTTTGCCTGCATAAATGTATATCTCCAGTGTATGGCTGCTACCCAAGGAAGTTAGAGGAGGTGTCAACATTCCCTGAAACTCGAGTTACAGGTGGCTACAGGTGCTGGGATTTGAAGCTGAGTCTTTTGTAAGACACAGTGATTCTCAGTTTTCTTAATGCTGTGACCCTTTAATACAGTTCCTCATGCTGTGGTGACCCCAACCATCAAATTATTTTTGTTGCTATGTCTTAACTATGATTTTGCTACTGTTATGAATTGTAATGCAAATATTGGTGCTATCCAATGGTTTTAGGGGTTGCAAACCACAGGTTGAGAACTGCTGCGCAAGAACAACTATTGAGTCATCTCTCCAGCCCAAGTCTATACTTGAACAGAAAAGGGTATTATGTTAGTTATCTGGTTACCCATCTATTACTCTAGTCCTATTGGAGAGAATAAAGATTAAAATTGTTTCTCGTCTACTGAGGAAGAGAGAAGTGAAATCTAGCCAAAGTCTAAGAAGACAAGAGTATCAGATATGCCTTTAAGAATGGGCAGAACGCTCTGTGCACCTTTCTGGCCGGGGTAGAGCTTGTCTCCAGAGAAAGCTCTGATCACTATTTTCTCTCCAGTGACTGTCTAAGGCAGAACCCGCCAGCAGTACACAGGCTTCAGAACCTGCAGAGCAGCTGGGACAGGGTCCTTTAGTTCTCCATCTGCACCCAGGAGGTGGGGCTGTTCCAAGGCCCTTTGTCCACTGGTCTTGTCAGGAGAGAGCTGGTCTCCCAGGAGTACTGACACAGGCTTACAGACCCACAGGAAGAACAAGCTCCAGCCAGAGACAGCAAGAACATCTAACACCAGAGATTACCAGATGGTGAAAAGCAAATGCAAGAATCTTACCAACAGAAACCAATAATACTTGGCATCATCAGAACCCAGTTCTGCTACCATAGCAAGTACTGGACACCCCAACACACCAGAAAAGCAAGATTCAGATTTAAAATCATATCTCATGATGCTGATAGAAGATTTTAAGAAGACATAAATAATTCTCTTAAAGAAGTACAGGAGAACACAGGTAAACAGGTAGAAGCCCTTAAAGAAGAACCACATAAATCCCTTAAAGAATTACAGAAGAACACAAGTAAACAAGTAGAAGTTCTTAAAGAGGAAAGACAAAACTCCCTTAAAGAATTACAGGAAAATACAACCAAACAGGTGAAGGGATTGAACAAAACCATCCATGATCTAAAAATAGAAGTAGAAACAATAAAGAAATCACACAGGGAGACAACTCTGGAGATAGAAACCTAGGAAAAAAGTCAGGAGCCATACATGCAAGCATCACCAACAGAATACAAGAGATAGAAGAGAGAATCTCAGATGCAGAAGATACCATAGAAAAAACATTGACACAACAGTCAAAGAAAACACAAAATGTAAAAAGTTACTAACCCAAAACATCCAGGAAATCTAGGACACAATGAGAAGACCAAACTTAAGGATAATAGGTATAGAAGAGAGTGAAGATTTCCAACTTAAAGGGCCAGTAAATATCTTGAACAAAGTTATAGCAGAAAACTTCCCTAACCTAAAGAAAGAGATACCCATGAACATACAAGAAGCCTACAGAACTCCAAATAGTTTGGACCAGAAAAGAAATTTCTCTCATCACATAATGATCAAAACATCAAATGTATAAAACAAAGAAAGAATATTAAAAGCAGTGAGGAAAAAAGGCCAAGTAACATATAAAGGCAGACTTATCAGAATTACAACAGACTTCGAGCTAGAGACTATGAAAGCCAGGAGATTTTGGGCAGATGTCATACAAGCCCTAAGAGAACACAAACACCAGCCCAGGCTATTATACCCAGCAAAACTCTCAGTTACCATAAATGGAAAAACCAAGGTATTCTATGACAAAACCAAATTTACACAATATCTTTCCACAAATCCAGCCCTTCAAAGCACAATAAATGGAAAACTCCAACACAAGGAGGGAAACTACACCCTAGAAAGGGCAAGAAAGTAATCTTTCAACAAAACTAAAAGAAGATAGCCACATGAACAGAATTCCAACTCTAACAACAAAAATAACAGGAAGCAACAGTTACTTCTCCTTAATATCTCTTAAGATGGAAAGCTCTCCCATGCTCATGGATTGGCAGGATTAATATAGTAAAAATTGCCATCTTACAGAAAGCAATCTACAGATTCAATGCAATACCCATCAAAATTCCAACTCAATTCTTCACAAACTTAGAAAGAGCAATTTGCAAATTAATCTGGAATAACAAAAAACCTAGGATAGGAAAAACTATTCTCAACAATAAAAGAACCTTGGGTTGAATCACCAACCCTGACTTCAAGTTGTACTACAGAGCAATTGTGATAAAAAAAAACTGCATGATATTGGTACAGAGACAGGCAGGTAGATCAATGGAACAGAATTGAAGACCCAGAAATGAACCCACACACCTATGGTTACTTGATCTTTGACAAAGGAGCTAAAACATTCCAGTGGAAAAAAAGCATTTTTGACAAATGGTTCTGGCTCAACTGGCAGTTAGCTTGTAGAAGAATGCAAATCAATCCATTCTTATCTCCTTGTATAAACCTCAAGTCCAGTTGGATCAAAGACCTCCATGTAAAATCAGATACACTGAAACTAGTAGAAAAGAAAGTGGGGAAGAGCCTTAAGCACATGGGCACAGGGAGAAATTTCCAATAGCTTATGCTCTAAGATCAAGAATTGAAAAATGGAACCTCATAAACTTGCAAAGCTTCTATAAGGCAAAGGACACTATCTGTTACTCTCCTTCAGCTGAGGGCTGATTCTCAGACCCTGCCTTGCCACAGATAACCACGCCTCTCTGCCGAGTTCCTGCTAATTGCCACGCCTCTCTCCAAGTTCCAGTTACGCTGGAAGTCCCACCTCCAGAGACTGAAGGAGAAGTTGCTGATTGTGTCAAGTTGCTGAAGAACTTGGGGGAGGGGTTTTGCCTTACTTATTCTACCTGGTTTTTGCTTGTAACAAATAAAATTGAATGAAAGATGGCTGACTAAAACACACCATGTGTTGGTCTTCATTTTTACAAACTCAGTCGTACATGTGGCCACTGGTTGGCTACAGAATGGGTGGCTACAACTATCAATAGGACAAAACAGCAACCAACAGATTGGGAAAAGATCT
Organism: Montemys delectorum; assembly: GCA_019843815.1. Taxonomy (NCBI): domain Eukaryota; kingdom Metazoa; phylum Chordata; class Mammalia; order Rodentia; family Muridae; genus Montemys; species Montemys delectorum. Next base: position 14,825 of record JADRCD010199209.1, on the reverse strand, counting down.
TTACCAATCCTACATCTGATAGAGGACTAATATGCAATATTTACAAAGAACTCAAGAAATTAGACTCCAGAGAACCAAATAACCCTATTAAAAATGGGGTACAGAGCTAAACAAAGAATCCTCAACTGAGGAATATTGAATGGCTGAGAAGCACCTAAAGAAATGTTCAACAACCTTAGTCTTAAGAGAAATGCAAATCAAAACAATCTTGAGATCCCACCTCACACCAATAAGAATGGCTAAGATCAAATACTCAGATGACAGCAAATGCTGGCAAGGTAGTGGAGAAAGAGTAACACTCCTTCATTGCTGATGGGATTGCAAGGTGGTACAACCACTCTGGAAATCAGTTTGGTGGTTCCTTAGAAAATCAGACATAGTACTACCTGAGGACCCAGCAAGACCTCTCCTGGGCATATACCCAGAAGATGCTCCAACATGTAATAAGGACACATGCTCCACTATGTTTGTAGCAGCCTTATTTATAATAGCCAGAAGCTGGAAACAATCCAGATGTCCCTCAACAGAGGAATGGATACAGAAAATGTGGTACATCTACACACTGGAGTACTACTCAGCTATTAAAAACGATGACTTCATGAAATTCTTAGGCAAATGGATGGATGTGGAGGATACCATCCTGAGTGAGGTAACCCAATCACAAAAGATCACACATGGTATGCACTCTCTGATAAGTGGATATTAGCCAGAAGCTCGGAATACCCAAAATACAATCCACAAACCACAAGAAACTCAAGAAGAAGGAAGATCAAAGTGTGGATACTTCGATCCTTCTTAGAAGGGGGAACAAAATACCCATGGAAGGAGTTACAGAGAGAAATTGTGGAGCTGAGACTGAAGGGATAACAATCCAGAGATTGCTCAACCTGGGGATCCTTCCAATATTCAATTACCAAACCCAGACACTATTGTGGATGCCAACTAGTGCTTAGGAGCCTGATATAGCTGTCTCCTGAGAAGCTCTGCCAGTGCCTGACAAATACAGAAGTAGAGGCTCACCACCATCTATTGTACTGAGCACAGAGTCCCCAATGAAGGAGCTTAAGAAAGGATCCAAGGAGCTGAAGGGGTTTGCAGCCCTATAGGATGAACAACAATATGAACTAACCAGTACCCCCAGAGCTCCAAGGGACTAAACTACCAACCAAAGATTACACATGGTAGGACTCTTGTGCATATGTAGCAGAGGATGGCCTAGCAAGTCTTCAATGGGAGGAGAAGCCTTTGGTCCTGTGAATTCTCTATGCCCCAGTGTAGGGGAATGCCAGGGTCAGGAAGAGGGAGAGGGTGGATTAGTGAGCAGGGGGAGGGGAGTGGGAACAGGAGGTTTTTTGGAGGGGAAACCAGGCAAGGGGAAAACATTTGAAATATAAATAAAGAAAATATCTAATTAAAAAAAAAGAATGGGTGTAACTTTGTAAAGATGAGATCAAAAACATGTTCAAAGGTGGAGAATGACACCTAGAAGACTCAGTTCAGGATGGTGTGAGAATATAAATTAGAAAAGGTTTGAACACAGCTCTGCTATTTCAGGCTTATAAGACATGGCAGAACTTTTTGCTAGGATTGAGAGGTAAGGAGTGATTTGAAGGAGATTACAAACAACGTTTTAAGACATAGAATCGCTGTATTGGCCAATAAATATATACATAAGGAGATGCATAAAGTACCCATTGGTTCATTCATTCATTCATTTATTCATTCATTCCTATTGTATGTACAAGAAAAGTTTAGTGAATGAACTTAAGGTCAACTGATTTCCTAAACTTTCTAAACTATGTGCTCTAATAGTTTGTTTGTTCCTAACATTTTCTATTGAGTAATCATATATTTTGATATACAAAAAGGTTTTTCCTTTTCATTTAAAGCCTTCTCTGATTTTCTCTTATTTGAGTACTATGAAAGACTCCCTGCCAGGCTGCATATCCACCTCACTGTTGGGTTACCATAATGCAGTCTGTAATGGGGGTTCTCAGTCTGTGTATTTTCCTCCTGGGAAACAGCTAGGTCTGGGAGGATTGCTGTGATTCCCAGTCACCTGTGTACCCAGGGACCACTGTGTTTCACTGGGAGTTGAGAACAGGAATCCTCAGTACACCCTTCCCCTCAGGGTATCCATGCACCAGGCAGGAAGAGGAGGGCAGAGCCTGGGTCAGGGCAGAACCAAGCTTGATTCTGAGTAAGTGCTGAGAATAGGAAAGGGCTGAGAAAAGGCATTCTGGAGATTTAGGCATGGCTCTTTACAATGAAGATCTCCTTCGCTTAGAGACAGTCTGTGCTTATTCAAATGACTTTATTTGATGGTGGACGTGACTACATACACCTTACTCAGGATGAACCAGACATTAAATACCTTTTGCAAGAAGGAATGCCCAGGAAGAGAAGCTCTTTAGCTGAACACTTGTGGCTTATCTAGATACCTCATTAGCATGGAGAACTCTAGGGTTTTATGCTAAGTGACTGATAGCCTTTGTCCTCTCAGTGGGATGTCGTGGTGTGGTTACAGGTTCCAGAGCAGGCAGAGGTAGGCAGAGTGACTGCACTCCTATTGTTCTCCATTCTGAGATTTCAGGTGATTGGGTTCACTCAACTTTACCAATTCTTCTGTCTGGTGGCATGGCCCACTTGCCTCACAGACTTTAATATGTTGGGGAATGGAGGAAGCCTTGAGTGAATGTGGAAGGAGCGGATGAAGTCTTGAGGGAGCTTGGAAAACTGACAAAAACCAACCCTTCAGACCATGGGAACTGGCAAGGCCTTTGTTGGGTAAAACCATACTTGGTCAAGCTTTCCTCTGATGCTTGTCCAAACAGTGATAGTGTTATGCCCAAGTTGCAGGGATCCCAAAAGACCACCAAGGAGCCAATTCTGACGTAAATATATAAGGGTCTTTTTTTATGAGCTCTAGAGCAACCATCCTCTTGTAGGAGGTCAGAATGAGAGCCCCGAGTCTAGGGGTCCAGGGATTTTATTGTGATTACAGCAAACTTGGGGAATGTCCATATGGGTCAGCAAGTTAATATTCTTAAAACTGCATTTCTGGCATAATCTGCAGGAACCGAACCTGGGGACAAAACCACCCGATGAACAGACTGGCTAAATTATCTGTTCTCTGCAGGATGTCTTAAGCTATCTATGTGTACCTTGACCCTGCTATTGTAGCCTGACTGACTGTTGCTAAGTGGGGGTGGGTTGCCATAGGATGTTTGCTCAGGTGCACTTTGTGATTTTCTTCTTAGAATTGGTGTTCAACCCCTGGTCTCTCACAAAATGGGGTTTATTCACAAACGGAGTTGGTTGGACATCAAAAATAGTTTCCTCCTCCTGTGTGCCTGCAGCTCTCTGTATCCATGTCCCTGTGCCTGTTCGGGAAGAGAGTACAGACACCAGGCACACATGCTGAAAGTCTGAGAACTAGTAGACTGTGTGTACTTTGATGAAACACTACCAACTATGCAGAAAAATGGAAACTCAAACTGATTATTATGCACACCAAGAGAAAGAGGAATTAGCTAGTCTTGATAGAGGAAGCTCTCTGTAAGGGAACAGTCTCAGTCTGTTCCTTCTTCCTTCTTTCCCTTCCTCCCTCCCTCCCTCCCTCCCTCCCTCCCTCCCTCCCTCCCTCCCTTCCTTCCTTCCTTCCTTCCTTCCTTCCTTCCTTCCTTCTTTTGCTGTCTTTCTTTCTTTCTTTCTTTCTTTCTTTCTTTCTTTCTTTCTTTCTTTCTTTCTTTCTTTCTTCCTCTCTCTCTCCCTTTTCCTTCCTCTTTCTTTCTTTCTTTCTTTCTTTCTTTCTTTCTTTCTTTCTTTCTTTCTTTCTTTCTTTCTTTCTTTCTTCCTCTCTCTCTTCCTTTTCCTTTCTTTCTTGCACCAGAATCTCAGTTTGGCCTGGAACTCATCCTGTAGACTTGGCTGGCTTTGAACTTGTGTTGATCTTTCTGTGTCTGCCTTTGCAGAGCTGGAATCGTAGGCATTAGTCACCATGTCTGATTAATTTTGCCAATTTTTATTTAATATTTCATTTGCATTTCATTTTCTCCTTGACCAGTGCTGGCTGGAGTCTTACTAAACTTTACAAAGAATCAGCTTTTTAAATTTCCTTTTATCTTTTTCTTTTAGTCTTCTCTCATACATTATACCCTGACTGAAGTTTCCCCTTCCTTCACTCCTCCCAGCCCCTCCTCTCCCCTTCACTCTCTCCCAGACCCATTCTTTCACCATTTCCCCTAAAAAAAAAAAAAAAAAAAAAAAAAAAAGCAAGCACTATTTATACCAAACAAGCCACACCACCATAAGGAGAGGGATGGAAGGACAGAGTACTGTAAGACATGACTAGAATTAAGTAGAGCTTCTGATTTTTGAATTTCTATTATTTTTCTCATTCTTGTTTTCTTCCTTCCCCACCGTTTTTTAGTTAATTTTCTACCTTGTTTAGCGAAATGTTTGGCTTGCTTGCTTTAAGCCTAAAGGCATGCCCAAACATATATTAGAAACATACTTTTTCTGTAGTAACTATTTCATTTCCATCCCAGAGACATCATCATGTAGCACATTATTGGAGTGGTGGCATGTGCACATGCATGTTGTGCCTGACGGGTTCAGAGGAGGGATAAGATATCCCTGGAAGGGTAGTTACAGGTGGCTGTGGGATGCCAACATCAGTTACAAGGAACCAAATTCCGGTTCTCTTTATCCCCATTTCTCCAGCCCCTCAGAGAGGTTTTTTTGTTTGTTTGTTTTTTGTTTTTTGTTTTTTGTTTTTTGTTCCCCTCCCCAGAGGTTTTTTGACTTGATTTTCACTTACTGATTCATTTTTCAAGCTTTGTTTGTTTTGAGGGCAACTCTCATGTCGTAGCCCAAACTGGATGAGAATAAATCCGCTTCTTGTCTAGGCCCCACAATTACTATGATATTACAAGCATACGCTCCCATGCCTGTCTTCTTTAGTTTTTTGTTGCTTATAATTACCATAAGTGATATTTCCATGTTGTTCTGAGGGTCATAACATTTACACCATGGCTTTAAATCATCTCTTACTTCTTTGTGTTTATGTTTATTTTATTTGTTGGAACCATCTGTCTTCCTTCTTTTTTAACTGTGCTTTCATGAGTGTGTGCATGTATGTGTGTGAATGTGTGCATGTGTATGTGTGTGTTCATGCATATATGGTGTGTGCATACAGATGAATGTGTGTGTACAGGCATGTATGAGAATGCTGGTGTATGTGTGTGCATGCATGTATGTGAATATGTGTGTGTGCACATGCATGTGTGTGAATGTGTGTGTGTCCGCCATGCACATGCGCATGCGCTGAATGTATGTTGTGATCATACTATTCAAATGAGCTCAGGTGTCAGTTCTTAGCCCCATCAAGGCCTTGCTTATTCTCCTTCACCTGGACCCTACTAAGTTCAATGGCCTGGATGTTGTAGATGAGGAATAACTACTTCTCTGAGAGAACATGTAGAGAAAGAGTATAAAGCTTTTCCTTGGCCTCACGGATACCTTCTCCTAGCCTGCAGTACTCAGAAAGTCCTTAGCCTTCAAGAACCTTTACCAGGCAGTTGTTTTGGTTTCCCTTTTTAGTCTGTTACTCTGTTTCCCTTTCTAGTATTTTTGGTGGTGGTGTAGAGGAGTAAGTGGTGTTCGTTGACCTTCTTGACCATGTTCACAATGCTGAGCTGCCACTATGGCAAGGACTCCTCTTCAGTCAAGCTCAGAGCTACTTCAAACTTAGAAAAGTGTAGCTGTCACTTATGCCTGTGGCATGCATGTGCCTCTAAAACCTGCAAGAAGCATATTTCACAACATGCAGTATTTCCAATATTTACTTGCAAGAAAAAGGAGGTTGTTCTGTTCTCCCTCTCTGGTCCTGCCAGTCTCATCCCCAGCATTGCCAATGAGAAAAGGATTCCAGAGGTCAAGCATAGGTTCGCTTCATTTTGCTATGTTCTCACCAGATTTCAGCTACAGATTTGTGAGAGGTCAGAATGTGAGGTTCATTTGAATAATCTCCCCATTGACATCTATCTATCAGGTGAAATCCCATTCTTGATTAAAGTACACATTCCTGCCATTTCTCTAAGTAAACTGTCCCCTGGGATCTAGTTAGACCAGCATTTTGCATCTGATTCCATGCCCTGTAATTACTTTAGCTCCACTCAAGCTGTTTGGATGTCATGTTTTATGTACAGTCAGGATCCCCATTATTATCTTTCTGGTAGGATACTCACATACTTTTACTTTGCTCTCATACTCCAATTCGAAGTACCAAAGGATGGGTTGTTGAGTAACAATGTCCACATTTTTGCTTTCTTACAATAGCAATGTGTTCTCATATATAAATACATAAAATAAAGATAATACGACAAAATATTTGCCATTAGAGGACCCCGTTGTGTCTGGAAATGATATTTCAGGAGCTAAAGAGATAGCTCAGTTTGTAAAATGGTTGCTTTACAAATACATTCAGTTCCTGCATTCAGTCTGTAGAACTTATAAAACAAAACAAAACAAAACAAAACTCCATACCTGAATGTGGTGATACACACTTGTCATCTCAGCACGGGAATTAGACACAGGTGGGGGCCTGAAGCTGGTGGGTCAACCAGCCTAGCCTACTTGATGAGTTCCAAGCCTATAAGAGACATTGCTAAAAACCAATGACAGAACAAACAAAAACCATGAATGCACTTGAAAAACTATGCCAGAGATTAATTTCTGACCTCCTCCAAATACACGGGCACACAAGTGCCCTTACACATATACACACATGAGCACATGAGCACCTATGCACAGGCCTAAGGCCTACCGGTACACACAAATGCATGCATGCAAGAGATGTAATTTCCAAACTATTTAACTTTTTTAGAGGCATTGCCAGAGACCTTGTAGTTCCTAAATAGGGAGTTTGTGGGTGAATCTTAATACCAGAAGGCTAAAGAAAGCATGAGAGTCAACTACTTAGAAGGGAGGAAGTGAATTGGGTGCTTAAGAAGGAGAGAAGGGATTGGACGCTAAACTTCAACTCTATAGTCTAACTCTCCACTCATCATAACATGCTAATTATTAATCTATTTTAAGGTGTAATTTCTAAGCTTGTTTAAACTCATTATTAATTGTTATTATTTATTTGAGTCAATTCCTCACATAATTTTGTTTAAAAAATAGTGTATTTGTACAAAAGCATAATTTGTTATTGCCCCTTCCTTCCTAGAGTCCATCAGGGCAATTTCCCTTTCCAGAGAAATAATTTCTTTTTCCCTTAGTTGACTCAGGCCTCTACTGAGGATGTTAAGACCCACAAGATTTCACTTACTGAACATAAAGAAGGCAGGCTCCTGGGCCCACAGCCCGAAGGTCCAGGTTAATAAGCCATGGCTAAGGTTAATGCCTGTTCTTACATGGTCATCAATCCTCTTTAGAAAAGGCCAGTGCAATGGGATTTGCCACACCTGTCAGTCCTTCAGACACCAACAAGGGGCGAGAACAAAAGCCAACAGCAGAAGAAAGATAAAGGTCAGAGCAGTTTGACAGTTTGATGTACATGAATCAGAATTCTGTATTAGCCCAAACTAAGTTGCTGCTATTTTTCTTCTGTCCAATGGCAGTATACTTTTCCTGGCTTATATACAACAAATTTGCAGTTTCTAAAAGTTTAGGCTGTTACCTTCATGAGGCATATGTTAACACAAAATTAATACTAAAAATAGTTCACGTATTTTCATATATCCAAGTAGTCCTCGTCATAATTTCATCTTATCAACGTAAAAACCACTTTTAACATCATTATCATCTATGTAAATATTCCCCACCTGCAAATCAACCTCCTTGCACCCATTCATTTACTTCATCTTCAGTGGGAACTGGCTACCATGCTCTATGTTCTGCCAATTATCTGCTTGGTACCGTGCTAGTCTCTAAGGACAATACACTAAGATTCAAACTTGTGGAACATGAATGAATAGAAAGAGGACCCCTGCACATTATTCTTTTATTTGTGTTATTCAACAATTTAATAAACATAGGATACTCGGAATGAAGAGCACAATATGGGAAAATTGTGAGAAGCATTTAAATCATCAGAAAGAATTCTAGGGATTTTCAGCAGAAAGCTAGGCAACCTTCAAGCTATTTTCCTAGGTTATTTCATGGGATTGAGTGGAGTCATTGTCTGTGTATCATTTTATGACTTTCAGTGATTTATAACTGATAACAATGCAAATGGTGCTCTTCTATAGCTATGAAACAATTTTTCCCCTAGGGAAAATATAATTAATTCTTACAGAATATTCCATTCTCTGCCATTCCATCCTACCAACTAATCCTCTCAGTCACACATTTTCTCACAAAACCTGCTTCACAATATGATTTTAGAAGCCTTTTCAGCATCTTATATGTCTCCTGCGTCCTTTTTCTAGTTCCCCTTGGATGCCAGTTTTCCATATCTTACAAAACCTGTATTACTATTATTTATTCTGTTTGTTCTCTGTATCATATGAACTGTTTCCATTTTATGTGTTAATTTTTTAAAACTTATTTGAAAGTTATTTCAAAACCCACCTTTTTAAATACATGTCTGTTGTATTGGATGGTTTTGTGTGTCAACTTGACACAAACTGGAGTTATCACAGAGAAAGGAGCCTCCCTTGAGGAAAGACCTCCATGAGATCCAGCTGTAAAGGCATTTTCTCAATTAATGATCAAGGGTGGGAGGGCCCATTGTGGGTAGTGCCATCCCTGGGCTGGTTGGTAGTCTTGGGTTCTATAAGAAAGCAAGCTGAGCAAGCCAGGGGAAGCAAGCCAGTAAGGAACATCCCTCCATGGCCTCTGCATCAGTTCCTGCATCCTGACCTGCTTGATTTCTGGTCCTGACTTCCTTTGATGATAAACAGCAATGTGGAAGTGTAAGCTAAATAAACCCTTTCCTTCCCAACTTGCTTCTTGGCCATGATGTTTTGTTCAGGAGTAGAAATCTTAAGACATCTGCTTGCAGTCTTATTCGAAATGAAGTTTTTATTTCTCTGTTTTCTTTGACTGCTTATACCACTAGTTTGTTTCCCACCACATTGATGTATAACTATTGCAACTGTGTCTATGGCATGTTAAATATGAATGGTAAGCTCCTGAAATACAGGACTTGATCATTTTTGCATTTACATCACAGGAGTAGAAACTAGCACACAATAATGCTCACATATATTTATGGGTTGAATGACTGACTGAATGAATCGCAAGCCTTCTTACCACCATAGTAATATTTTAACCCTCCATAATTTACTGATCTCAATTAGTAGATTCTTACATATGGTTTCTATTGGAAGTTAGACATCAGTAATTTCATGAATGTATATTTATAAGTATTATCATGTAGAGGAGCAGGCAATATTAAAAGAAAAGCCTAATATTAAAAATAACATAAAATCTCAAGCTGATGAACATATTTTAGCCTTAGTTTTTTTTTAATTAGATTATTTTCTTTATTTACATGTAAATTTTCCCTTTCCCAGGTTCCCCTCCAAAAAACAAACAAACAAACAAACAAAACCAACAAGAACAAACCTCTTTTGCCTCCCCCCTCCCCATGCCTGCCACCTCACCCTCTCCCACTTATTGGCCCTGGCATTCCCCTACACTGGGGCACAAAACCTTCACAAGGCCGAGATCCTTTCCTCCTATTGATGATCGAATTTACGATCCTCTACTATACACATGCTGCCAGAACATTCAGTCCCACCATGTATAGTCCTTGATTGGTGGTTGGGTCCCTGGGAGCTCTGAGGGTACTAGTTAGTTCATATTGTTGTTCGTCCTAAGGGGCTGCAAACCCTTCAGCTCCATAGAACCTTTCTCTAACTCCTTCATTGGGGACCAAAGTTAAGTTTAAAATAGATTGATTAGAACTTCAGGTACTACTCATGGTAATATTATATGGTATTAATGGTAGGTTTAATTTTCTACCCCATTCAATCAATGCTTCTGTTGTTGCTGGCATATGGAGAACAACTCTAGGTAGAATGAAAAAGGTCACAGGTCTAAGAGACACTAGCCAAATGTCTTGGTTCCAACTCATTTTGATCATTCTAGTAATTAACATTTAAATATTTGTGGGTAGACATTTTGGCACATGCCAGTAGCCCCTGCATTTGACAGGCAGAGGTATGTGAAGCCATGCTGAACTATGTTGAGATACTATCTCAAAGACAAAAACACAAAACAAACTTTCTAATTAAGTGAAGTGTTACTTCTCTATTATGTTTTCTATAAGTAGTAGAATGGAGATGATGGCTTTCATCAAGTAAAAAAGTAAACTTGATGGGTAACTTAGTGCTTCTGAGAAATGGACTTCTGAGTTTCCAGAAAACCTTATTCTTAACTTCTTCTATATCCATTAAGTAATTTATATTGCTGGGGCTGGGCAGTGGTGGCGCACACCTTTAATCCCAGCACTTGGGAGGCAGAGGCAGGCGGATTTCTGAGTTCGAGGCCAGCCTGGTCTACAGAGTGAGTTCCAGGATAGCCAGAACTACACAGAGAAACCCTGTCTCAACAAAACAAAACAAAACAAAATTTATATTGCTGGGAATTACACTCAATACGATTTTATCTGTGTTTTAAATTTTTAGTTGATTTCTACAGTTTTAAAAGTATTTGAGTTGAGAGAATGTTGGATATTCCTGATTTTATTGTAGGTGCCAAGGTTTATCTGAGAATATGGCGGGAAAAATAAAGCAGAAACAAGAGAGAAGGATGAGAGTAATAATGACAGAAAGGACAGAAAAGGAAAGGCTCTTCAGGAGGAGGTGAATGGAAGCAGAGGATCGCACACAGGCTGTGGCCATGCCCAGCTTCCTTGCCATTCCTTGCCAACTCCCAGCATTCCAACACTCTGACAAAAGGGCTGGAGAGATGGCTCACCAATTAAGAGCACTACCTGCTCTTCCAGAGGTCCTGAGTTCAATTCCCAGCAACCACACGATGGCTCACCACTATCTCTAAAATAGATCTTAAGATCAACATTCCAAAGATGTACATTGTGGCTGATTTCACATATGCAGGATAACATCATGGGTCACACAATTGGGAGGAGAAGAGTCTAGTTGCCATTTAAAATCTTTAGTAACTCTTTCTTGAGTCAGTTCCCAAACATCACTGAGAAAGAGGAAGGGGAGAGGAAGAGGGAGGGGGGAGGGAACAGAGGAAGGAGGATAGAGTAAGAGAAGCAAAGATCACAGAATATAAGAGGAGAGACAGTTGAGGACTGGGATTGGGATGTATGCCTTGCTAGTTTTCAGGCTAATGAAGGAATATGCCAGGTCCGATCAGGGTTCACTTTCTTAGAATCCAGAATTACAATAAACTGCCTCCTGATTGGGTAGAAAGACATTTCCAGGTGGCAGTGGCTGTAAATAGTCACAAGGCTCTCATGAGAAACGAAGTGTCACTTTGGAAGCAGTCACTCATTAAGATGTTCCTTAAGAATAGCTAGGGGCCTGGGGAGATGGCTCAGCAGGTAAGAGCACTGACTTCTCTTCCGAAGATCCTGAGTTCAGATCCCAGCAACCACATGGTGGCTCACAACCACCCGTAATGAGATTTGATGTCCTCTTCTGGTGCGGCCTGAAGACAGCTACAGTGTACTTAGATATAATAATAAATAAATCTAAAAAAAAAAAAAAAAAAAAAAAAAAGAATAGGCAGACATAGAGAAAAAGTCCCTATAGATCAGGAAATCAGGTTCTACCACATCTTAATTTACATAAAAACTAGCCAAGGATTTTGCCAAACTGAAGATTGACTCAGAAAGTCTGAAGTAGGCCTAAGAGTTTGCACTCTGAAAGCTCTCAAGTGATGCTGATGCTGCAGGCATATGAATCACAATTTGAGATCCAAGGCTCTTTAGACCAGTCTATCAATCATATGCTTCCTTATGTGACCAATGCAAAGAGCATGGTAAGTCTGTTGTACTTTCCTTGTGTTCTAAGCTTTACAACTGTGAGAGGCCCACCAGCTGCCATGCAGCATGGGTGGGCAGAAGCCACACCAAGGCTCACCTGTTGCCACACAGCTTGAGTGGGCAGGTGCCACTATGATGAGCAAATGAGGGGTGGAGAGATGGGAGAGGAAGAAAAGCAGAATGGCTTGTACACTCTGAAGAGAGGTGGAACTGGAGACAGGGAGGGTGTTGAGGAACAACCAGATGTGAGTAGCCTGTTCTGTCACCTGAGACCACGATGATGCCTCTGTTCATGTTGCCACTGAGGGCCCTGTCTGGGTCTGTGGTTCTGCTGAAGGAGGGGTCTGTGTCAAGTTCCATGACACACTGCAGCTTCCGTGATGTGATTTTTATCTTATTTTATTTTGCTTTCTGATAGGTTATTTCTCTGCTGGTGAATTCAAGCCAAATTAGATTAAAGGCAGGTTTATTGGGAAGCTGCTCTTAGACACTGGTCCCAAGGACTGAGGTTAGAGGAGTCACCAAGGAGAAATGATACTTGCACAGAGAGAGAACAGAAGGGAAAGGAGAGAGAGAGAGAGAGAGAGAGAGAGAGAGAGAGAGAGAGAGAGAGAGAGAGAGAGAGAGAGAGA
>JADRCD010199208.1:0-26222 GCA_019843815.1 Montemys delectorum | reverse complement strand
ATAGATAGATAGATAGATAGATAGATAGATAGATAGATAGATAGATAAAGATTTAGTTCCTCCTGTGTTCCAAATGTTCTCCTACATCAGGACACAGTTGTGAGCAAAGAAAAATTCTGCCCCATCCAGCTTATATCTTTTTAGGGCAAAGTCAGTACCAGACATAAGTGCAGACGCTCTTAGAGTGATAAGGTCAGGAGACACCATGCTCTATTGTGGTTTCCAACTAGGTCTTTTGACATGAAAACAGAAATGAAAATAAAGCTAAAAACAATTATCCTCTATTCTCTAAAGGAGGACTGGAAGGAGCACAGAATAGAGAGGACCATTATACACTTCGGACATCTACTTGACTAATTTTAACTGATGTATAATAATCCTGGTGTGAATAGGTCAGCCTCATTCATTCATCTATGTTTGTGTCGTGGTTATTTATCATCACCAACTGTGACACCCACAGTGAAATTTCCTCTTGTGTTTATGTAAGGGAGTGGGATTCCCATGTAATTGAGTGAGCATGTCCATTCTTGTTATGTATTTTTTCAATCGTTCTTCAGAATGATGGTCCTCTTTCACCTATAACAAGTTGTAAGGCTTCCCATCATACATGAAAACTCTCTTTTCCTCATGCACCCAACATTTGATACCATCAGATGTTTTTCCTAATGAGGTTGTTGAAAATGAACTGTCATTATTTTAGTCTATATTTCCCAATTACAAAGGGAGAATTTCTCTGTGTTTTTCTGTTACTTTGAGTTTCTTCTTCTTCAATCAGTCTCCCAGAATTTGCTCAATTTTTTACTGGTCAAATTGTCTTTGAGTTTTATATATGTTTGGTATGTCTTTAAGTGTCTTGGAATGTAGAGGTTTAAAATGCCTTAGGATAAACAAAGGGGGTTAATAATAGAGCTTTAATTTGATTTATTCAAATATAATAATACATGACTTGCACTTAGACATATCAAAAATATTTCTTATGACAGTATCAGCATCTTCTCATTGCTTTTTGTGAAGTTATTTTAGCATTTTGTTTCCAGATGTTAGTATCTGAACATATTTTATGAGGGTACATGTATATGTGCTTATTTGTGTCAGGTGTACATATTTGTATATATGTGTAGAGGCCAGAGGTCAACTTCAGGAGTCATCCTCAAGAATGCCGTCCATCTGCTTAGAGACAGAAACTCTCACTGGCTTGGACTGCACCAATTGGATGAGACTGTCTGGCAAGCAAGTCCCTAGGCTTCCAAGAGCTCATCACTTCACCTAGTAGGTTCAACGTAGGTCTTGAGGAATCCAGCTTTGGTCACTCTGGTAGTGAAACATTACAGACTGAGCCATCACCCCAGATTCTATATTTTTGTATATGAACAAAGAAACCTATCTTCTTTTAAATGGGAAGTAACTTTTACTCCCTCCAGTTTATAAGACTATATTTTGCTTGGGTCAGCGTCTCTCCATGTGGGTTTGCTCCCCAGGTCTGTATCCTCCCAGCCCTCTATAACAAAGTCTTCTTTGCATATGATTGCTCTATGGTATCACCATCTCTAGGTGGGCACATGCCTCTCCCTACTCTTTTTCTGAAAATCACCTAGATATTTTGGACTCTGACTCCTCTAAGACAGATTAACTAGTTCTGAACAGAGTCAAAATACCAGTGGTGTTAAGGTTTTAATTAAGATGTTAGATTATTCAAGGGATAATTGATCTCTTTAGGAAATACAGTCTTCTCACTTGTGAAATAACTCCATTTCTGTACATCTTTATTGTGTCCTTTCAAACAGGCACACTCTAGTCTCTGTCGGGTCATCTGTGCCTTACGTTTGTTATTAGGCTTCTCTGTACTGCCTTGGAGGCTATTAAAGATTATAGTCCCTCCTGGGTCTCTTCTTGTGTTCAGAGACATAATCCCATGAGATAAAGATATATAGACTTGCATATATAAACTTTCCAATCAGTTATTTGACATTTTAAACCAAATTTTTGATTCTATGTAATTGTGGCATCATTCTTATAAAAAGTGATCACATTTCTTTCACTGGTACATCACACTGTGTAGATCCCAGGCACAGACATAAAGGACATGACCAGGCTCCCTGTTTTGGGGAAATATTTTTGACCTTAAAACCTTAAATATAATCTTCATGATGTTTGCAAATACCAAATGAAAAAATTTCCTTTTTTTTTTTTTTTTTTTCAAACAGACTAGTGGACTACAAGCATGTAAAGTACTCAGCATTTACACAGAACATTCTAGCTATGGTTCTTCTGGTCCTTAAAATGTGGGATATAGGGGTGACAGAAGGTAAGGTTTTTCAATAAAAACAGTCTCACTGGATTTGGAATAATCTCTCTTGAGCAGTATTGCCAGCCTTTAGCCTTACTTCCCCAGAGTGATGGGATTTCTTCTCTTATTTCACAAAAGAAAAATTATTCTTCACAGAAGTTCTTATAAAAAGTATCAAGCTAGAAGAGTTAAACTAAATTCAGGTTTTGAATCTCATATTTGAACAGAATTTCAGAAACCATGTGCTGGTTAAAATGACCTGTCAGGATGACATCCACATTTCTAGAAAATTTACTTAAAATGACTATATTTTTTCAGTGAGTTTGTTGATAGGTACAAAAAGTATTTTCTAGACTTTATTTTGTTTGGGCTTTTCTCTGATCCCACTGACTTTTCTAAAGAAATGTAATTTTCAAAAATTAAATGTAACTTCTCTAGAAAAAAAAAGTTACATAATAACAGTTAAAGGCTTTTCATGAATTCAATATAAACTATCTGAAAGAGGTAAGAAGACAGAGAGGGTGGTTAGAGACTGGGAAGAGCTGGTGATAATTCACGTACTCAGCAGTGAGGGAAATGAGGTGCTAACAGTTAGAGATGATGTTCTTCTCTCTGACCCAGCCCTCCCATCTTCCATGCATCTCTCCTGTCTCTCATCTTTGCTTCCCTCTCTTAGCTTTCCCACGGAAAGGGAGAATCAAATTCCCTATAATTCATAAGACTTTGCAGACCCACCATGGTTCACTAAGGCCCTAGAAAGACACACAGGACACAAACAAGACTAATGGTGTTACCAGTTATCACAATGAAAAAAAGATAAAACCAGCAAAAGAATGCTGTGAATAGGGCACTCCCTATTCACAGGGAGTGAGTAGGTGAGGGGGCCCAGCCATCCACTCCTAATAGAATAACATGGGTCTAAAAGGTCCAATCCCCTAATTACTATTATCAGTTTGTTGGTCTTCAAGGCCATATGAAAGCTCATGAGCTCTTCTTCCTTCACAATGGGATGTAGAGTAACCCAATCTTGTACCAGAAGCCCTAGTTCCTGTGAAATCAAAAAGGTAACAGTTGTGTTCATAAGAACAACATTTTAGCTCGCTCCAGCCCTTCCTCGAACCTTCCATTCTTTCTATCACATTATCCCTGGGGTTTCCTGAGTTTTATCCCCATATGTCTGGCCACTCCATAATCCTTTGGTCTCCTCAACCAGTTGTAAGTCACAGCAGTCACTACTGTCTACGCACAATGAAGCTTCTCTGACCATAGCTGGCAGCAGCATTCATCTGTGAACACAAACATAGTTATCAAGAAGGCAATTTGAGAAGCACATTGTGTCCATTTAGTAAACAACGTACGTGCCCTCCCCATGCAGGGCTAGGACCTCTCCAGCTACCGGCTTTGGACCAGGTTTACAGTATCCGACATGGCCTCCCTCCTGTGGAATGAGGTTCAAATGTGATTTTGCATCACATGTCTTCATCCAGTCATCAGATAATGGATACTTAGGTTATCTCCACTTTTGCCTATTGTCAAAGGTGCTATGACAGACATCGGAAAGAACTTTTTTTTTTAATGATTTGCCACTTTGATTGTAAAACAGGCTAAGTTTTTTTTTAAAAAAACCTGCTCAATAGACAAGTTTATTTGAAAAATTAATTTGCTATTATTCCTGATATAGAATGCACTATGTAGCTTACACTCACTCCAAACTTGCAGCATTCTCGCTTCAGACTCCTAAGGGCCAGAGTTATAAGCATGTGCCCTCATGACTAGCTCAGGGGCATGCTTCAGACACAACATTGTAAACAGGATGGATAAGTAAGAAAGATTCACCATAAAAACAGCAACTAAAAGAATGTAGTATATCTCCCATCTACACCAACAGCAACAAAAATACATTCTCAAAACTGATAGAGGAGAGTCGAGACCTGGCTCAGTGGGTAAAGTGCTTGCTATGCATGTTGGGGACTCAGGTTTAGATTCTAAATGCCAAATGCTATGTGGGCAAGGAGGCCTTGTAATTCCAGCATACATGAAACAGAGACAGGGGATCTCAGAAACAACCTGGATTGCTAGTTTAGGTAAATTGGTCAGCTCTGAGTTCAAAAGTTGATGTCTTCCATACCCAAGTGCACATGTTCATAGACTTTCACACATGTATGTCCACATATATCCCAAGCATTCACACATGCATAAACACCACATACACACACTCAAAATTTTTATACTAAAGATTCTTCCATGAGAGGAAACAATTTGTTTCATGATCTCAGGAATATATACAAATTATAAATAAGTACCCAAAGCAGAGATCCAAATTATATGAACCAATTGACATAATTTAAGAAAAATATCAACAAGTCAAATAATAATAGAGATTTTTATGTCCTACTTTTAGTAACAGACTAATTAGAAGAATAATAAGGAAATAGAGACGAGCAGTATTGTATACCATTCTAAACTTAACAGACATTGGTAAAAACATTCCTACCAGCTAAGGTGTGGCACTCCTTCTCAAGTTCACAGCCACATTCTCTAGCTAGGTCATACACTAAGGCATAAAATGAGCCAGGCTATTTTGAAACTATTTTATTTTAAAGCTGACTATTTTTACTTGAGATTTGATGATCAGGAGGGGAAAAAATGGCATTTCAGTTTTATTATCATGACTCAAAACTATGAGACAACAGAAAATTATTAGAAGCTGAGAGTTTGTAAAAAAAAAAAAGAAAAGAAAACAGAAAAAAGAAAAGAAAAGAAAGAAAAGGAAGATAACTGATAAATAAAATGTTCCTTAATAGTCATTTAAACTAACACTATAGTTCCCTTTGCATTTCTAATGCTTTTATAAGAAATAAATATTAATGCGAAAAACACTAGGTACTAGAAAGTTGAATTATACTTAAATGAAATATGTCATTAAAGCATGTTCTTAAGCACTATGCTCTGTAGAAAAAAAAGTGGGCCCAGGTCTTTGAAGTGATTGCCAAGTGAAACTCTGTGTTTTAAGGCTTATTGAAATTTATTTTGCGATTTGTTTTGTTTGTTTGTCTGTCTGTCTTTATTTTTGATTTGGAAAAACTGTCCCAGATTTAATAAGACCTTATATGACACACTCTACAGTTAAAGTGGAAACTTCTGGTTTCTTTGGAGACTCAGGTTATAATGATGCTTTGCTGGGGCACACAGGTTGAGAGGATGGTTTGCTAGAGCTGACATGTGAAATAATGTTTCCCTAAAGCAGACACGGTTGACAGGATGTTTCATTATAGCAGACATGTGAAAGGACACATGATGTTCAGAAAGAATATAAATATGACCCTACAGACAGTGGGAGCTCTAGCACTGATTTGTTTTGCTCTGTCTCACTAGCCTTCGCTGACAACATACATAGATTGGTTCACCTTACATTGCATTGCTGAGCTTTGCTTATGGTGACTTCATAGAGAGAAACTCACCAAAGAACTTCTTGTAAGATTCCTTTAGCTTCTTACTACTTTCTCAGACTCCAGTTGATTGGCAAGTCTCAAGGTTTTTCTCTAGGTTGAACTGCTCTTGCTGATTGGTGTGTGGTATCTTCCGAGACGACTGAATTGTAGCTGCTGATTTATGTTTGGTGTTTGCTAGTGGACTGGACTGAGAACAACGAAGATTGAAATTGCCCCAAAGAACTATTTCTAAACAAGTCCACTTCCCCCATATCCTAATATTCTTTCTTTTCTACTACTCCTGATAGGTGATAGGCTAGAGGGGAAGTTGAACCCTTATTAAAGTAGATTGTGAAGAATATATGCCTACATATAGCACCTGTGACTTTTAGCACAGGTTCATTGGGAAACTATATGCTATATAAATATTAGAATATAAAGAACATTTCCCTCATGGTGATGGTTTTGACACTACAAAGTGATAATAGAAGTACATCTTTAAGCTTCAGACAGATCTAATTTCTGAACATGAAAGATGCATGTCAAACTACAGTGAAAGGTGTGATTGTGGAGAGATTTGAATTCAAGTCTAACCTAGTTAGCTTTAATTGTTAACATAGCCAGAGTTGCCCAAGACAGGACTCTCAGTTGAGGGATTGCCCAGATTGGATTGTCCTGTGGCCATGTCTGTGGGGTATTTTCTTAATTGTTGATTGATGTAGGAAGCCTCACACTATTGTGAGCGCAACCATTTCTGAAGCAGGTAGTGCAGGTTGAATAAGCTAGCTACGCAGGAGTGTGTGATGTAACTAATCATGATACTATGAACCAACCATCACATAGTATTCCAGTACAGTTTTTACTTCAAGTTCTAGTTCCTGTTTGAATTCCTGCATTGACTTCTCTCGATGATAGACTATAGCTTGAAATCAGGTGTTTCATCCTAGTAACGAGAAGGAACCAGAACAAAATCTTGTGCCAGAACTTTGTCTATCATTCAACAGCATGTCAGGTATGCACAAGAAGCCAAAATCAGCTCCCCAAATCATTGCTTATCTGAGGCACTCTTTGGTTCTGGTTCACCAGCACTCATCCCCATTACTCATGATCTCTACTCTCCTATGATTCCCTGTGGTTTCCTGCCTTTGGGCCCCTAAGCTTCTGGAGACTTGTGCCATTTGAGGAAGATTTACAAGAGGAAAAAAAGAAACTCTGGAAGAGGTAGTGTTCTTGTATCTGAGATGGTTAATCTTAGTTGTCAACTTGGCAGAATTGAAGTACAGACTAAGAACTAGCAAAGCGTGCCCCTGAGTGTGTCTGGGAAGGTGCTTCCAGAGTTGGCTGGCATGTGATCAGTAAACTTTCTCTGAATGTAACTGGTATCCTCCCACAGGCTAGCTGAGGAGGAGGAGGCGATGCCTACACACAATGAACAACTCTTCTTCTTGGGCATTCACTTTACTGATGCCTTCACAATAGGGCTCCAGGTCCTTATACTCAATGCCAATGACTCTCTAAGAAGCATCATGACCTTCAGCCTTAGACTGGAGCTACCTCAATGGTCCCTCTTGTTTAGAGGCTTCCATCTCCTCAGGAACTACTGGGTTCCCTGACTCTCCAGCCTATAAGCATGGCCTTTATGGAACAACTTAGACTCGTATTTTGTCAGCTGACCTAAGAAATCCCTTTTAAAAGTTATGGATGCATTCTATTGATTCTATTCCTCTGGGGAATGCTGACTAGTTTACCATCTAATTGTCCCTAATGGTTTTGTCAAATCTAACCTTCTTACTCCATCCTTATTCTCCCAGAACTCAGATCTACTCAACTGGCCTGAATGTTAAACCTCACAGACAGCAGGCTACACAGTGTGGCCACAGCCAAAAATAAATATGATATGTGGCCACTGTCTAACTTAGAGCTTATTAATAATAAAGACATTTCTGTCAATAAAATCTATCCAATTATTTTTCATAAAGTTTTATTTGTTTTTCTTGGTTCCTTAAATTCAATTGTTCTTATTTATTTTGAAGTAAGACTAAATATTTTAAAATTTAGAATGACAGAGCTGATATGGCCCAAGTTCTTTAGCCTCTCCAAGTTCCAGTTTTTATAAAGATATATTTTTGCAAATTTATTTTGGAAAGGCCTATTGCCTCAGGAAATAATTCTCAAGCAAGTTGAGCTTGTAAAAGCTGGTATTATTTTTAGGCTATCTAATTCTTTTTCCAGTTCTCTGACAGTTGTGTGTATTTTAAAACCCAGAAAAATGATGCTTACAGATGCAGCCTGAGGACAAAACCTCAGACCCCCCTCCCCTTCCACCCAACCTTGCACCTTCAAAGGCCAAAGGTCTTTAGAAGGCAACTGACTGAGAGATGGTGAGAATGAGCTGCTGTGGTCTTCATAGGCTACTGGCTACACTTTTGAGAACAGGACGACTTTGTTAGCTCACTCCCAACAGGTAGAATTAGGACTTCACTTTTCCAGACATGAGCATGAAACACTGTGTCTTGAGGCCAAAACTGATTCACTCTTAACAAACTTGACAGGGTTCAGCCATAGAATATTGAACATTCTCTTAAATTGTTCTAAGAAGAATCACAGAGTCTAGAATTTTGAAAAAGAGCTCTGAAATCCATAATGTATGTTCTAGCTGATCAAAGTTTACTATTCTCTGTAGAAAGCATTTCACCCCAGGTTTAAATCAGATTACTTTTACTATGGTTGCTCTCTATATACACTCAGTGTTATTCTTTGGATAAGGATTTATGCATGTTCATGTTTTTCAAAGTGTAGGGAGTACATCAACTCATTTGTATGTACATATACAGGCCAGAGGTCAGCTTCAATGGTCCAACTTTCATTTGTCATTGTTTTGTGAAAAGGGGTTTCTCATTGGCCTGGAGATCACCAAGAAGGTTGGGCTTTTTGGCCAGCAAACTCAAGGGATCTGCCCATCCATTACAAGGGTATACTACCGTGCCTGGTTGCTTGTTGTTTTAACATACATTCTGGGGGACTGAACTCAGATCCTCACGTATACAAAGCCAACATCTTCCTGACTGAGCCATACTGTGCAGTCCCTTATACTTCCTGCCTAAGATGAGTCTTTCTCACATACCCACTACACTCAACAGTGGTGCATTTCTGTCCCAGACAAAGAAAGGTGCCATCACTTAGGAGTGACCTAACTTGAGTGTCCATGTCATGAACTTTCCCAGGCTTGTAGACTTCTTGGGCTTTGTGGCAGGAGACATGTTCAGGAGAAATCTCTTCCCTCTGTTCAGTCTTGTAAACAAGTGAGCGAATTATCAGCTTCACCACTAAACACCAGTTTGCAGTTTAAGCTCCCAGACACCACCTGCTCTCTAAATACACGTTTGTTGAAAGGATGGAAGCCACCAGGGAATATCAAAATCTGTTGTTTCCAAAACATCTTTGGAATGTAGTATGGTTTTAGTTCAGTAGTAATCAAGTAGAGTCCTAGACTCAATACCCTGTTTTAAGAAATATTCAGGCCATGATAACAGGTATCCAAGACCCACAGCAGAGTCTCATGCCCTGATGTGTTTGCTTTGATGTACCTATGTAAAGAGCCATTTAGTCACCAGGAAATCGGCTCAGAAGAAATGGGAGAGGCTATCCATAAGCTGTCTTCCTGTCTGTCCAGGTTGGCAAAGTCTTATAAGTCTAGTCAATTTAAGATAAAATGAACTTTTTGCTAAGATCTAAGATTTGTATCAGAAAAAATAATCTATACATTAAGCCAGATATAGTAGCACCCTCCAGTAATGCCAGTGCCTGGGAAGAAGAGGCAAGAGAGTTAGGAGATAAAACTAGGTTCAAAAACAGCTTGAGATAACATCAGACCAAGTCTTACAAAAGAAATCAAAACAGTTCTTTTACTGTAGCCAAGGCTACAGTAAATGGCCATCTACTCCCACTTTCTCTGGGGCAAAGACAAAAAGACACAAATTTGAGAATCCAGATGCAACCTTGAATTTCAACAGCTGCTTCTTTACTTGATGAGAAATGAGGGTATTAATAGCAGGCCCCCAGCTATGACTCTAGAATTCTTTTTTCAAAGTGCTGTTCTTCAACACAGGAGCCAACAGACCTGGGTCCTCACAGCCCTTGGGAACACCCATCAAGAGGAAAGTAAGTGCTAAGGTTAATTCTCACACTCTAAAAACCTTAAGAAACCCTGGTTCTTCCTCAACTTAGCCACACAATGAACCTAAGAGAGGCTGTGGATATTCTACACCAAAAGGGATCATAGAATCTCAGAGGCAGTAACTTAAATCAGGAACATACTAGAGCATAAGGAATGCTCTGAAGAGTTATGGGAGAGCAGGCAATTCCATGCCTGTGTCTGACACAGCCACACTGGCAGGTGCTCCCGGGTAGGTGCCAAAGTAACAGTGTCAACAACCATTCAACCTGCAAGTCTGTGTGGCTAGAGCCACTCCCTTCAAAGGAATGTGAGCGCTTGGCTGAAATCAAGGGCTCCAGGCTCTCCAGGGACAGAAAAAAAAGTAAAAGAAAGGTTGTTGGGGAAGAGGAGAGAGATGGAGGATGGGAAGTGGCCCTGTAACTAACATTCACTGGGGCACATTTACCTATCTTTGGCTTTATGGCACCAGTCCTCTCCTAACTTAATAAGACCCCAGGACTCTGTTGCAAAGTAAGGAGATTGAGCATGAAGCTGGAAAAAATAAGCTTGAAGCTGGAAAAAATAAGCTTCGCTGCCTTGTAAAGGAGGATGCATAGATAAATGATCACATGATGTAGGTATACAATGGAGTGTTTGTTATTCAGCTGTAAAGAAGAATTATATCATTTCAGGAAAATGGATAGAACTGAAGATCATCACGTTAAACAAATTTAAAGACAGGTTCAGAAAGACAAATAGACATCCCATGTTTCTTCTTAGGTGGAATTAAATTTGTCTTTTGAAGACACAAAAGTAAAAGACTATTTGAGGGACATTTGTAAAATGAGTAAGATAGACAAGGGAAGGTGAAGGAGCAGGAAAATGATAGATATACATTGTACTACATGCATGAAAATGTCATAATTAACCAACCATTGTGTGCAATTAATATACAATGATGTAGAAAGGAGAAAGTGGTACTCTTTTCCAAAATAGATTATCATCAAACCCTATGCATCCCTAGTCAAACTGGCCTCTATAGAAACTTGTAGTCTCCAGAGGGGAGGTGAGCGGAGGTATGGGAGCCAGTAACTAGGTATTTAATTTTTTAGGTTTTTGTTTTTTAAGACAGGATTTCTCCGTATAGCCCTGGCTGTCCTGGAACTCACGTTGTAGACCAGGCTGGCCTCGAACTCACAGAGATTCACCTGCCTCTGCCTCCCAAGTGCTGAGATTAAAGGTATAAGCCACCACCCACCCAGTGAACTAGGTACTGTGAATTGCTTTTTACCAATGGTATTAACAAATGTGGCCACTTCAAACCAGCTAGTCTTCTTGTCACAAAAGAGATTTTAGTATTGACTCTCAGCACTACAGGCTCAGCAGAGAGCCCTGTCCTGTTGTTACAGCATTCTCTTAGGATAGATATGCAACCATCCTGCCAGGAAAATAGTAGATACATCACACTGGCATTTTACTGATGAGTGGTGTGGCATCCCAGAATTCCAGCCGAGAAGTGTAGATTGTATATGGTTTTAAGCCTGAAAATTAAAGCCTGCTTTGACATTTCTTTGCCTATTATTTTTCTAGGATTTGTTATCAAATTGGAAATCCTTCTCTCTCTCTCTCTCTCTCTCTCTCTCTCTCTCTCTCTCTCTCTCTCTCTCTCTCTCATACACACACACACACACACACACACACACACACACACACACACACACGTATTACAGGGACTTGAGAAATAATAATGGATACATCAAACTTGAGTGTTTGAATTTAAAATTTCCAAATGCTTTCCTAATTGGACAAAATTACACATTTTATGACTTGTTTTTAATCTTTAGTATGTGTATATATGCATGTCTTAGGGATAGGGTGGGCTTATATGTACATGGAGCTAGGAAAAGGGTTCTCTAGAGCTGGAGTTACTATTTGTGGTCAGCTGCATGGTGTAAGTGCTGGGAACCAAACTGGAGTCTTCTGCAAGAGTAATATATGCTCTTGACTGCTGAGTCATCTCTTCAGAAACCTAGAACCCTCAAAAAGGAAATATTCAGAGTATCAGTGTAAGACAAACGGCTACAAAGGTTTGATCGGCCATGCTTCATAGGTATGTATCCATCATCTCTCTCACCCCATTCAAGGATCTAGGTGAATGTCAGTAAAAGAGTGCAGAAGAACCGATCCTTGCCAAAGCTAGAATGTCCTCCCAAAGCTCATTCCCACTCCTGTGCACTAAAGATATAGATGGGAAAGTTTCTCAAGTCTGCATAAACAACTGGTCCTTGAAGTTGGATAGGTCCTCTTGAGAAGTAGAGGAAAAAGGAAAATCCTGTGACCCCTGTTTCCCAGATCACTGTTGGGTTTAGGGGCTACGGGTGGATCTCAGTGATGGCGTATGTACTTAGTATGAGTCTCTAGTGAGTATTTTAGTGAACTCTTGGGGTGCACAGCTGAAGCCTGGAGAATCATTGTTGAGGCAATTCTGTGCCATTAGTCTCTCTTAATCGAGGACTTTATAGGGCAATGACATGAAGAGCCTGGTGACCTGTTTGGTAACAAGCCAAACTCTGGGCTCTTCTCCAGATCCTGAGTAGAAAATAGAACTCAGAGAGTGTTCCCAGAGCCCAAGTGTTACAACCAGCTCAGGAATATCTTGATATCATAGGAATGTGTGTATAAAAATTAGTATGTATAATACAGGTGCATTTATACATACACCTCACATTTTTAAGATGCAGTTTTCATATTTAAAAATTACAAACACTCTATCAATTGAAGGCAACATTTCCACATCCAACTGTAGACCAGACTATGGCCACTCTTCAATGTATAGAAAAATTTGCTTAACTGAGGCAGTTATATTAATTATCTTTGTGAGAATTAAACAAAAGTGATTTCAAAATATCCCTGGTGGGTAACAAGGTGGCTCTGAGGATAAAGGACTGCTTACCACTGAGCCTGAGTTCAATACCATTGACCCACATGATGGAAAGGAGGAATCGAGTTTAACAAGTTGTCCTCTGACCTCCACGTGTGTACTATAGCATGAGATGCCTCATCCCCAAATAAACGTAAATGTAAATGCAAAAAATTGTAAATGGAAATGTTTGTGTTCCTGACAGTTGTTACTTACAGTTGGTAGTATTATTCATTGATTTTTTAGCGACCTGCATCTTCCTATGATTCTCTTGAAGTCAGTCAAGTAGTGGTGGTATACACTTTTAATCCAAGCCTTCAGAAGGCAGAGACAGGAAGGTCTCTGTGAGTTTAAGTCCAGCCTGGTTGACAGAGCAAGATCCAATGCAACTAAAGTTACATAGAGGGGCCCTGTCTTAGGTAAGAAAAAGAAAATGTCACTTGAGACCCTGTAGCCTTGTATTCTAAAAGTGGTCTGGGTTTATGTGACATAATGCTTTTTGAACTTCAGAAATGGAACTGGGCCCTAGGAAGAGAAATGTGTACCCCTGTGAGAGATGAAGGCAGGGACTCTGGCCACTGCCAAATCTTTCAATAGTTCAGCCAGCTTAGGTAGAATGGACTTGCTAAAAAATAGAGTCAGCCATGACTTGGTATAGCAGAGGCATGCCAAAAATTGCAATGGAATAGAAAGGCCCAGTACTGTCAACGACCAGACTAAACAATGTTGAAACCAAAGCCAACTTAGCAAGCTGTTTTCTGCTAAAAATAATATTATAGGGGCAGGGAAGAGGGCTCAGTGGGGAAGACTATTTGCTACACATGCATTAGGATATGATTAGAATACCTAGAACCCACGTTAAAAAGAAAAATGCCAGGGGGTGATGATGTATGCCTGCAAATCCAGCAGTGTAGAAGTTGGAGACAGGAAGATCCATGGGGCTTGCTGACTCCCAGTCTAGGTTCAAGGTCAGTGAGAAACCTGTCTCAAAAGAGCAGTGCAGAAAGTGATAGGTCAGAGCACATGGTCATTCTCTGGTCTCTTAGCATCCATAGGCTTATACACATACACAACACACACACATCACATCACACACACACTCCGTTAAGAATGGTGTTCCCATTGCTATGAAGGACACACAGTAAAACCAAGAACACAATGGAATGTCACCCAACCTGCATGATGGCAACATAATTTTTGGGTGTAAGCAAGGAGAAGACAAAAAGGTAAATCTGAACATATAACTATTAAAAATGTCTTCGCATGTTCCTGCTTTCTAAAATCTCCTACATCAAGCAGTAACTTACCAATTAAGTACAGACCAATACTCAGACACTGATATTGTCTGCGAATACATAAATATATACAATAGTAAGTATTAAAGTCTTAAGCAGCAAAAACATAAAACTAGAAGTATTTTCCTGTGGACCCTCAGTCTTTATTCCCAAGACACTGTGATGGAGTAGTGGGGCTGCCTGCTTAGAGACCAAATAAGGAGTGAATTTTCTTGAGATATATATATATATATATATATATATATATTCAATCAGTGGCAAATTCCCTTAAAGAACCTACTGGAAAGCTGGAGGAGGAAAGGAAGCGTTAGACCTAGCTGCAGGGAAGGAGTGGTGTGGTGGCGTTGACAGACACAGTGACAAAGAAACAGGAAAGAGTTCTTAGGATCCTGTGATGTAAATGCAAACTGGATTCAACTTTGCCTCTCTTCCCCATTTCCCTTGTAGTCCAAGTAGGAAGCTGGCTGACCCACATACTAACCCATCATGGCCTTCCTATCACCCAGGGGCTTGCTCTGTTGTTGCTTCTCTCCTTGTCCTAAGGCACATGGGTCAGCCAGGGACTCCTATGTGTTCCGGGTGATGAAATCCACCAGTCCGCAGTTGAAGGTCAGCTCCATTTGGTGGAGCCCAGGGGAAAGACAGCCACATCAAGGAAGCAAGCCACCAGTCTCTGAGGCATCCTCATTCTTCTGGCCTTAAAAGAGATAAGAAAGTGGAGAACAGGCACATCCTCAACAAGCCTCCTGGGTTGTTTGTCTTCTGCTGACACTCTGAAGAACTTCTCATCGTTGGAAAAGAAATGTTGGTTTCGGTGAAAAAATGCATGTGAGAAAACTAAATTCTGATTCTGAAGCAGCACAGCAAAAAGTTACTGTTTAAAAGAGATACAAGAACGTCGATTTTCTTTTTCTCCACGTGGTTCTAAGATGTGTCAAGTTGACAGGCGAATCTCACTGGGACATCCCCTATCACCTACCTACCTATATGTTACACCTAAGACACGGAAGCCTTTCTCTCCCTACTTTTCTCATCTCTTCATCTCTGGTCTCTAGTCTTTTATCTCAGCAGTTTCTTCTACTTGAGTTTTCTTTACATTGGTATAGCCGTCATTTGAATTTCTTTTATCTCTAATTGACAGACACTATTATCTCTAATTAAAAGGCTGATCAAGAATATATTCTCAACGGGACATTTCCATAATGGGGTGGGCAGTCTAAGCTTCTTGCTATATTCCTTTTAGACAACCTAACAGCTATCACTGTTAATAAGTCTCCTTTGAGTAACTGTCTCTATTAGGTTGATCTGTAGACAAGTCTGTGAGAGATTTCTTGATAGTTTTAACTGATGAAGAAGGGCTATGCCCACTAAGAGCAGCACCATCCCTAGGCGGGGGGGGGGGGCTCTATAAGACAAGGCTATCTAAGCATAAGAAAGTGAGTCAGAGAAGGAGCTAGCAAGAAGCATTACCCTGCAGTTTCTCCTTCAAGGTCCTGCCTTAGGTTCCTGCCTTGATTTACCCTAAATGGTGGATTGTACTTGGAGTTGTAAAATGAAATAAGCCTTTTCTCCAGGTGGCTTTTGGTCTTGGTGCTTCTCACAGCAACCAAATGAAACTACAACTGGAAAGGTATGCGAAGACACGGGCAGACCTGGAAGAAAACATGCAAAGAGCTGGAAGAAACTTGTAATGATGCGCAAGTGTCACTCTTCAATGTTACAAGTGCTTTCTGCGCCCTTCATCCTTCTGTCGTCATGGGAAACCTTTGTTCACCCATCTTATAACTCAACACAA
The DNA here is from genome assembly GCA_019843815.1 of Montemys delectorum. Classification (NCBI taxonomy): domain Eukaryota; kingdom Metazoa; phylum Chordata; class Mammalia; order Rodentia; family Muridae; genus Montemys; species Montemys delectorum. The sequence continues at coordinate 10,338 of JADRCD010199208.1, read as the reverse complement.
GCACTGTCTGTATTGGTGCTCTTGAAAGTAGGTAAAGTGGGCTCTTTGGAAAAATCCAAATAGAACTGTTATCATTATTGGTGTTAAATCCTCTTTATGACTATCTTGACTATGTCTTATGCATATAATATTTGAGTACAGTAGAATATATGTAACACATATGACTTTATTTCTATAAATGGGGCTACATGCAGCTATTGGGCTTGTTTTGGTTTGGTTGCTTTCCTTTTTTATTTTTTTACTGACAGGATTTGGGGTCTAAGTTTTAGGTATGACTGGCATTAATAACATGTAACGCCATATTCCACCCAGTGTTCAGGTTACTTTCTTAAGTGTGTGGATTGACTGAGTTCCCAAACCTGGTCATGAACTCGTTTAGGGTGGGGCTTGTGTTCACTCATGCTTTGCCAACAAATTACTGTTGCTTACTGAGTTCCAACTCTCTGGAAAACCAGTCCATCAAGGTGGAGAGTCAGGACCTCTGTCACCTTGTCTCAAGACAAAAGGGGAAGCAGTGGTCCTTGGAATGCTACCCTGTTCCAAAAGCCTCCAGATGAAAACACGTAAGCAAGCTTTTCAAACTGAAGGTAACTATGAGCAAGACCCAAATGAGCTCAAAATTCTTTCCAGCTATGAAGAGTTCATCACTACCATGATCATCTTGACTGGTGTGTGTGTGTGTGTGTGTGTGTGTGTGTGTGTGTTGTTGTGTGTATGTGTGCATGTGTATGTGTAAGTTGTCAATAATATATGTGTTCTCTTCCATATATATAACCTATAAGTGTATGTACGGTATGTGTGTTCCTGTGTATATTATGGATGGATGGAGAAAGATAACTTATACACAATATACACATTTTGAAGTGGGCAGGAAAGAACTGCATGATCTCACCACAGCTGTCATGAAGCCACCTATGAAAGTCATTTGATCCACCTGCATCTGCACTCCAGGTTTTGATCAGCTACTCACCATAATGTAAATATAAATTAAACAATTGGTTTTACAATGGCCATTTTAAAATAGTAGAAATGGTGTTGGGTTTTTTCACCCCCATGATAATTTTATGTTACCTGTATGAAGATGTTTAATTACATACTAATAATTATAAATGTCTATGTTAAGCTAATAAAAAATATGACCACAGAAAATAGTATATCTACTAAAATATGAATTTTTGTCTGCCAACAAATGTCTCCAGTAACATTTTTAGTAATTAAAACATTGGTGGCGTTCAGTTTTATTTTGATTAAGGAAACATTTAAAGAAGCAAGATGATTTTGCTTCTTTTCTTTTCTTGTTTTGTTTATCTGTGGAAAGTTTTTACCTATTTTATTATTCTTGTCGTTCTAAGTATGCTCCTCTGGAATGGAAAAGGCTAATGTCAAGAAGCAGCAGAGTTGGTTTTCCATGCTGATATCTGTGGAAAAAAAACACTTCAAATGTGTCTTCCTTGTATCATTGCCAGCAAACAAATCACAGCTACCTATGGACGTGTTTTCTAGCTCCTTAACTAAATGTCAACAAGAAGGTTCCTATACTTCCTGGACCTTCACCAACATTTATAATATCAGATGAGCAGAGATCTAGTGCTTATGCATGTGGCAATTTTCAAATTGCTCTGCTCTGAGATGAAACTTGCACTAAAGTCGCTGTAAATACTTCTACCAAGAAAAGCCTCCTCTTTTTTACATGAGTAAAATTGAGAATTTTAGTAGTCTTGGATGAAATAGGTAGCTCACTTAGGTACACTTGAGACTTTATGGCGATGTCAATATCAAAGCCTTATAATTTCGTTTTATCGAAAATTTTTAGACAGGACCCTGGACTTTTACACAATCATTTACCTCTGTCTGGACATCAGGACCTAATCCTGAAAGTCTGCCAAAATTCATAGTAATTCTATACTGCATTTGAAGGTTTGAACTGAGGGTAGGGGCAGTGGAAGAGTTAAGGCTGGTCAATGAGATTAGTGTTTCAAAACTAAGAGAGAAGGGAAGGAGGGAGGGAGAGAGAGAGAGATGGAGGGAGGGACAGAGTCCAATTAGAAGTATCCTGGGGTTATTAGTGATAACAGTGCTCATATCCAATTAAGATGAAAACCATTTACCCGCTTAATGTGCCACCTCTGGCAGTATGGGTTTATTAGTTTTATCAGACTTGAGGACTGAAAGTTGAAGTGATACGGATGCTGGGTACCAAAAGAGAATGTGAAGACTGAGAGATAATTGGTATGGAATGAGATGCCTCGAAAGTTGTTGATTAAGAAGCATTGCAGATTTTGCAACAGTGAAGAAGCTGCTCATTCCAGACAATATTTGTAAAGAAAAGAGTCACAAAGTTTTGCGATGATGACATTCTGAAGACAAACAGCTACTGCATCCTTCTTTGATATCCAAAATGTGGTTCTATGATGTAGACGTACAGGACAAGATAACCTGCTAAAGCCCTGATGCAACATCTCTACACAACCCAAGTAGACACAATTGATTATGATAAACATCAGGCTTTCTTTTTTGCTTTCCCTTCCAGAGTGAAAGTTACTATGCACAATGACTAGTATTAATAAGGAATAGAAAATCTCCTGTCTTATCCCTAAAGTTTAGAAAATAGGCTACATAACCAGTAAGCTTATTTTTGTTGTTTTAAAAATATGTTAAATAATAACTTGAACTTTTCAAAATAAAAGCATCATTTTTTTAATGATGAATAATTGAAAAAAAAAAAGAGTATATATGTAAGCTTCCCAGTTGAGCAGCAGTAAAATTACTCAGCACTTTTCTGTAGGTATCTTCTAGAAAATTATTCTCACCAACCTCTGAAGTGGCCAAGGAAAACCTTCATTCTACAGGAACGGTCTTCTGGAAGTTTGTCCAAGACTAAAACAGTACATGGGGAGGGAGGTGTCAGGTGTCCTGATAAAAGGGATTTTCCCAGAAGCCTCTTTCTGCTGAGGAATCTGAGCTCCCATATGTAGGTCCTGTCTCAGGACTAAGTAACACATCAAGTAATTGAGACAAGAAATATTGGTTCTAGGGGTGGAAGCACAGCATGGCTGAGTTGGGCTACATTATAGAGTGCACGGCTCAGCCTGTGTCTCAGAGGGTAGACACAAAGTGAGACTTGTGTGGGCAGATGTATTATGGTTTCATTTCTGACTGTGCCTGTTTCATGTGAAACCTCACTTATGGTCGCCGTGTTGGTAACTAAACAAACAAAGCACCTTAAGGGTAAACTTGGACTTGGCATGGGTCACATGAAATTCTTCTGAAAATGATGTATAAGGACTGACAAAAAGATAGGAAGCTGCTCAGTAGAATATGCATATTTTGTGGACTTTTTTGAACAATGGATTATCAAGTCCAAAGCGACACCTTGCTGATGAGTAGTTTTTAGAGGATGCTCAAATGTTGTTTGCCAGAGAGTGTGTGCTGCCACGGGAGTCATTCATGCATGGTTAATTCACTTCAAAGGAAAATATGCCTTTAGACTTGCCCTAGAAGCATACTTAAAATGTTATTTCCGGGAGATTCCTGAGTTAGTTACAGGTTCAACTCTACTTGAATTCTAGAAGAACACATTTAGTTTTTCTCCACATGAAAAGGAGGATAAAGCACAGAAGGCCAAGCTTATTGTCTGTATAAGATTGGATGGTGCTACCGGGCTACTTAAGCTGGAGTAACTTAAGCTTTCTGCAAATGAACATAGACTCTGAGGTCGTGTGAGACCCTGCAACTAAGGCCTGGGTGAGGGGTGGTAGTGTGGTCTGCTGCCCTGCTTTACAGCAGGTCAAAATGCAGAACAGAATCATTGGCATCCTGGAGAAACAAGTCATACAATGGCCCTTGAAGGCAGATGGGTGGACCTGAAGACAATATTGCTCTACCCCTTAAGTCTTCTTAGAAACAGTATTCTTTGCCCCTAGCTTGAAGGTAATGGGAGTGTTTCAAAAGTCTGGAGAACTCTTTGCAAGCTAGTCTGTTTCACATGGTAAATTCCAGGCCTGCCAACTAGTGAGACCCTATTTTAGAATAACCAAACGAAAACAAAAGGCTTGAAAAATTTATCCAGAGATGTGGTCATTGCAGAAGATACATAAATCAGATCTAGTTTTTTTCTATTGTCTGATTTTTTTTTTCATCAAAAGAAGCAAATATACCTTAATGACCATCCCTATATAAGACATTCCATATTTAAAATTAATCATCTACATACATATTACAAAGTTGAAATAAGTGTAATTTTATTAACTAATTATTTTTACCATCTTTCTCAGATTCAATAACATGTGAAAGATATTCAGTAATACACAATGTGCCTTATTCTCTTGAGTGGCTTCTATGTGTTCTCACTAGGTAGGAATGCCAATACTATTATTCAATTATTCTTCCCACTGTTAGAGGGATAAACAACAGTTGTTTAAAAGAAAATTCTTATATCTTTATAAGATTACTTCCTTAGGATGAATTCTATCCTGTTGGCTAGATCTTGTTCAGGTAATCACAGCTGCTGTAAGTTCATATGTGCAAGGACCATGTCTTGCCCAGAAAGCAGCATTTCAGTATATTCCTCCAAGTCCTCCAGGTCTTAAGATTTTTCTACCTCTCCTTGTTTTTCCCAGGCCTTGAGGGAGGTATAGGCGTTCCAGTTAGGCTGAGCGTTTAGTGCTTACCTAGTCTCACTGTTTCTGGTCACTATTTGAGCACTAATGAGTTTCTATATGAACTGATAAACACTGCAGAGACAAGCTTCTCTAAACAAGACTGAGGACTGAGCTATAAGCTGTGTGTATAAATAAATATTTGGAAGGCAGCTTTACAAAATATATAATTAGCAAGAAGGCTATGGTAATACATCCCCACCCTTTCCAAAGGACCTATGATCTCTAAGCCATGGGTCTGTGACCAGGTTTACAGTACCAGTCATAAATGTCTTCTTGTGGAGTGGGTATCAAATCCAATCTAAAAATAGTTGGTTACCCTCATAACCTTTATGCCACTATTACTCCAGCGACCTGTTATCCCTGGCATGTTGACAATGTAATATGCAGGCTTCTGTGCTAGGTAATGAATAACATTGATGACTTTTCTCCTCCACGCCCTGTTAATATTTTTAAATCTAGCAAAGAAATTTCAGCTTGATTTCTCTATATCTTGCAATCAATATGCATTGTATCTACAGTGTTAAAGTTTTACCATCTTCTTCTGGTGGTTGGCTAAGAGTAATGGCAATATCCTGCATTGTTTGGGAGTGAAGGGCTTTGGGACACACAAAACCAGTAACTCACAGGAAAATATTCTATTCCTGACCCTGAGATTTTCATTTAAAAACCCAGGCCTTCTGGGAGAAGCATTGTCCACCTTTGCAGGGTGCCCTTTGTTAAGCTCTTTCTTTTTCATATTAATTATATTTCAAACTACTCTATACACTAGTGGGTTTCCATAAAGGTTATCAACATTTTTTTAAAAAAATTATGATTCATGTATTTCAAAAAATTGTCAAAAAGTATTCCACTTTTCTTGATGTTAAAAAATTAGTAAGCCATCCTTGCCATTTATATTATTTAGAATCACATTGTATTTAAAACATTCCATTTGGTAGACAGAACTACGTATATAATCTCAGACCAATCATATGAGTTGTATACATTTTTTATAAAATAAAAAAGTTGCTTCATAATATATTGTTGTACTTCAGTTTTAAGTTTGAATAGCAATATTGATGGAAGTGTTAGTACTTATGGCAGTTAAATGTGAATTTGTTGGTAATAAGTAGTGTTTTGGGGAAAATAACACCAACATCCATTTTGAGGGCATATTGAAAATGTATGTACACAATATGCCTGTAAGGAAAAGGACTAATGACCAAAACAAAGCAAGTAACAGGTGTTCTTGTCCTGATGTCTATCGATACAATAACTGGTTTTCACAATCTGCATCATGTGTCCCCCCCCCTTTTTTTTTTTGCCCATGACTTCAGCTTTCATTGTTGTGGATCCATCATTATTGGTCTTGTTACTGCACATTGTCCTTGAATTGGGATAATCAGTAGACTAGATTACTGGTCCAACTCAAGATTCTTACAGTGATGAGGACAATGTAAGATGAATGAATGAGTGAATGACTTCCAGGTCTTACCCAGAAACCGAACAGTCAAGTAAAACGGAACTTGGTAATACAGGAAGGACAGCTTTGCTCCATTTTGATTAAAAGATAAGTACTTATGTGCCAAGGAAAGGTTTAAAATAATGGAGCAGTCAGGAGTATGGACTGGGAGGAGCCAATAGTGAATCTGCAAATCATTATTGATTAAGCTTCGAACTGAAGATTGCTTCATAACCCAAGAAAAATCTTATGATTCATAGCTTTTGGGTTTTTTTTTTAATTTTGTCAGAAGGATTGAATTCAATTAGTAGTTATTAGACACTCATGCAATGCAGATAATCTATAACAGTAAAAAAGAATTCATCTTTAGCCTTTGACCTGTGTGTCAGAAAACACAGGGTCCTAAACCAAGGCACTCTTCTGACACACACTTTCCTGAAGGCAGAAGCCAAGGTCACATAGCCATAGAACACTTCATTCTATGACATATAAACATACATACACACACATGTATATATACACATGTTCACATACAGACACACACACGTAGTATGTAGAAATTTGAGGCTTTTTCAGCCTTAGTCAGTTAACTAAGAAAAGTAGCTCTCAGCTCTCACTGCAAAGCCAGAGGGGCAGAACAATGGTTAGAAGCCAGGAGGCTCCCTTCATAAAGTGGCCAGAAGAGCCTAGATGGCCCTACCAGGGAGCAACTGCTGGACCCATTTGGTTCTGGAAGAATTTAGGGCAGAAACATCTCATGCTGCCGGACCCCCAGGGAAGCAGCCTGGAGGTTCAACTTCTGGCTTTGCCGTCTCCCCACCAGTTCTATATCCTTAGGCATATTTTTAAATCTCTCTTCATCTATTAGGATAAAAGCTAGTAATAATATTTTACACAAATTTCAGGAGGATTAAGTGAGGCAACAATAAACAGAAAGCAAATTGTATATAAACCCGGCTTTGTGTTCATGATAAATGCGGCTCAGTAAACATAATAATGAATGAATGGAATCCAAAGCAGAGGCAAGTTTTATCCCCGAGTTACCAGAAGGCCTCTCTTTGAAGTTCCTTAAATTTTCCCAGAGTGAAAATAAAGAGTCTGGATTCTTCCTAAACCCGGAGGAATGAGGGAAAGAGTAAACTACCAGACATCGTCCTTTCCTAAAGCAGCACTGGGGAGTGAATCCGGGCCTCCCAAATACTAGGCAGGTGTTCTCCAGCTGGGCTCCTCTTCAGGTCCTTCACAGGCTACAGGACCCAAACTTCAAGAACAAGTACTTGGATTAGTTCACAGTGCTTCACTCTCGCCAACAGCATAAAAGTAAAACAGATGAAATAAAGACAGGAGGTCTCTGGGAAGTAATCACTTATGATTTTCCTTAAGCAAAATTCACACAGGAACGGCCCACCCAATGAACTGCCCTCTGACAGAGACCAAAATCTTTTATAACAACCTCATAGCATTAACCTATCACTTCCCTTTAAACTAATTAAGCAGGGCCAGAGAGATGGCTCAGAGGTGTGTAAGAATGAGGAGCAGAGTTCGGATCCCCCAAACACAAGCTGGTGCAGTAATCCACCTGCAACCCTCGCTTTGGAAAATGAACCCCGAGGAAAGGCCAGAGCAAGCCGGCTTGGGAAATTAACCATCTTGGGAAACTTTTGATTTGATTGACTGTGCCTCAGTGAGTCATTTGAGTAAACAAACAGAAACCAAGCCACATCTTGAGTAAGGACCAAATATCTGACTTCAAAGTTCTCTTCTCCCCCCTCCCCCCCCCCCGAGATGTCAGTGAACCCCTGCTTAAACTGCTGCCTTCAAGGCCTCTCCATATAATCCTAGGTCTTTGACCAGGTTCCAGGAACTTGTGTGTATGTTACTGACTCTTTGACTCTTTCGAGTTATTTGTCAGACCAATGTCCAGATGGCTCTTTCAGCCCCTCCACATCAAATCATGTGAGTCTACGCCTCTTTTTCTTCTAAACAGTCCATCTAGTTCTGACAGCTTGCCATTACCCTAGCACATGGCCAAAGAACCTCTACAGTCACCCAAGACTACCCGTCGTACAACTGTTTGAAAGCTGAAGTCATAGCTCAGAACTCTGAATTCCCAGAAGCATGGACTGTGTGGAAGACAAACACTGGGCTGCGGAGGCTGAGCTGGTTTCTCTCAAAAGATATTCCTCAAAGCATTGTCTCTCCCTTGATGCAATGCCAATGAAGATAAAGTTGCTTTAAAAGAAAGGTGGGGGGCTGCTGTGGGCGGTATTGGGGGTGGAGATGCTGATCATGACAGACTTATAGAGGCCCAAGGACAATCTTCTGGAATCATTTCTCTCCTTCCACCTTTAAGTGGGTTCTTGGAATCAAACTCAGGTTGTCAGGCCAGGCCCAGGCCGGCACAGAAAGCTGCTTTATCTGGTGAGCTTTCTTAAAGGCCCAGGCTGAAGTCTCTTAAAAATAAACATGACTTTTCAGAGAGAAATGTATTTATACTTTTTATTTTAAAATGTCCTTCTGGCTGGGTGTGATGCCATAGCTTTTGATCGCAGCACTAAAAAGGTAGAAGTTAGCAGAGCTGTGTAAGTGAAGAGGACAACCTGGTCTACTTAGTGAGTCCCAAGCCAAGACGCTACATTGGTATGTGAAACCCTGTGTCAAAAAACAAAACAAAACAAAACAAAGAAAGCAACAACAATAAGTACAAAATACTCTCAACATCTGTCATTCGATTTACTTAAGATCTGGATTTATACTCAAGGTGCATCTCTATACATGTCTGTATATACCTCATACGCATATGTATTCCTTACAAACATTTTGTGAGAGCAAAGTCTTTCAAATGGTGTCTTGTCGGACCAATATGATTACTCTAGAACAAGATTTTAAAAGAAATAATATTTTAAAATCAGATATTTAGGATTACAAACAAAACAGTAGCCTGGCCATTCATGAGAAACGGTTAAAAGTCTGAGAAACAAACCTGCCAGTAACATCTCCACCTTTGCACACAGCTTTGCTAAAAAGTTCCTGGCAGGTTTTGTGTTCATTGAATTTATGATGAAGGAAGAATAATTCAATATTCTTTAATCAAAAGTTCCCCTTTCTATAAAATCAAAAGTGATTCCACACCATCCTGTAACTACTGAGTTATAGACTCCGTCCTCTTTCTGTTTTCTGGTTTTTGTTTTTTGATTTTTTTAATCAAAAAGATTAGCTGCCCAGAAAAATTAACTAAGAAGGAATTTTGTTAATATGGAAGGTTTCCTCCCGCCCTCCCTTCCATATGAGTATGTGGCTCAGAGCAAAGTCTTCTCTTCTTCAGCTGGAGTCATAGCAGTTTCTGTTTCTAACCTGGGAAGAATGCGGTGGGGACTGAAAAGCCCCTGCCCCATTGTCCCACTCCCGGGCACTGATCCTTGCTTTTAACATCATAATGAAGGATGCTCTTTAGTGGATTATCTTGAGAAGGGATTAACTCCTTCAAGTCTTCTTAGGGGGAAAGGTGTTTTGAGCCTTAAATACACACCAATTGCCTGCTTAACTTTTCATCTTATTTTGAAAACTGCCCAGCTGGAATTCAAATTCTTTTCCATAGAGCTGAATTTTATTAGTAGCAAAGTTGGAGTTGGGCGCAGCAGATGCTAAATATAAGCGCTGTTCTTTTAATCTCGTGGGGCCAAATGTTTCAGATATTTCACCGAGACGAGGCCGTCAGGATAAGACTCAATCTAAACTCTGCAAAGTGCTGAAACCCTCACCCACCTCCCAGGCACAGAATTTAAGCCTGCTGGGAGACCACGCTTTTCACCCCAACTCCCCCTTTAAACTCCACTCGTCTAGATCGCCCCTGTCCTGGGGCTTTTAACATTATCAGCGCTGTTTTAAGTCACACTCAAAGTAGATCCTGATGTCTAATAAACACACACTTGCTTGAAAAGGTGAATAGTTGGTCTATAATTTATAATCAAGTGGTTTCCTCCACCTCTGCTTCTTTATCTTAATAACAATTTATTTCTGTCTGCCTGCTGTACCAAAATCTTGCCTTTGTTCCAGATTCACCAGACCCTGATTTCTACTAACTACAATGTTGTATTGGGTAACTTTTACCAGGGAACTAGGTAGTTCTCGACTTGTACAGGCTCTGCTGTTTCTTTTAACTTGAACTTCTTTTCCTGGTAGATTATAACTTTTCTTTTGTTCAACAAAAAACTTTTTTTTTGTTTTTTGTTTTTT
>JADRCD010199207.1:0-54706 GCA_019843815.1 Montemys delectorum | reverse complement strand
AAAAGAAAAGAAAAGAAAAGAAAAGAAAAGAAAAGAAAAGAAAATGTGAATTATACTTCGAGACTTGGAGAAGGAAAATATCAGTAATACTTAAAAGGCTTTCAGAAAATGTTGAACCAATGCTTCGAAGATATAAAACTCGGTTTCTCCACATAAATGTTTGGAAGACCTGATTTGAGCATTGCCTGGCTGCTGACTGCCAGCTTCACATATGGACATTTATCTGGGAATGGGGACTTTGATTAGGTATTGCTTCCATCAGAATGTTCTGTAAGCAAGTCTGTAGGGCGTTTTGTTGCCTGATGATTGATGTTGGAGGGTCCTGCCCGTTGTGGGTAATGCCACGCCTGGGCACTTGGGTCCTCGCCTATATGAGAAAATAGTTTGACCAAACCGAGAGTAACCAAGTCAGTAAACAGTGCTCCTCCATGGCCTCTCCTTGAGTTTCATTGTTCCACACTCCCATTTTGAGTACCTTCGGCGATGGACGGTAACTAGGATGTGTACATTACACCAACTGTTTCCTCCCCAAGTTGTTTTTGGTCATGATCTTTACCAAAGCCGCAAAAAGCAAACTAGGAAATACTTGAAAGTACAAGGTGCTGGCTCAGGTGTCCTGCTGTCACGCAGTACTGCTGACTGGAAGACCCAACAGAATGGCCCTGAAGGGAACACTGTCCTCATATGCGCAGATTGCTACTAAATTCTCTCCTCCTAAATCAAGCACCCAAAGTTTTGTCAGACTGTAGGAACTAAGGAAATCGGAGTACATATGCATGAATTCTGGTGCTATAGCTCCCAGTCCTGTGAGGAAACAGGAACAACAGTGAATAGCCTTGCTGTCACAGGCAAAGTCCACAGTCCAGGTCTTCAGGAGCTACACTTCCTCTGCTGCATGCCTACATTCTCCCTCACAGTGGCTCTACCTGACTCCATTAAAGAGCTGCACTATGTTTTGTGGCCCATGTTTCAATGTCAGACTGGGAATTTGACAAGTGTCCTAGGTGTGTCGAACCATCAGCATGTGAATTAAAAACTTTACTTGCTAATTTTCAGAATAACTGTACACTTTTGATTTTTTCCAGAACTATTTTGAGCTGGGTTTTAAAAACATAGAAACTTTCATTTTAGTTAAGAGGTAATAAAAACACAGATACAATATTGCTATGTTTTCTGTCTCTGAAACTGATTCCTTGGAGCACTGCATGCCAAACTTCACTAATATCCTTTAAAATCAGATACCTTGGCACAAAGACTTCACTTTCTAAAGAAATTCTAAGAGATAGGGTGGGATTTAAGCCAATGTGTGACATGACTGTGGCATGACTCAGAAAGGGTCCTTCTGCAGATGATTATCTCCCAACCAGAGTCATCACACAGATAACATGGTACAGGATTGGCCAGGACTCGGTTGACTCAAATGAAAACCTGCTACAATCTCATAGGCATTGCTAAATATCTTAAGTAGTTTTAAGAAATACATTCACAGCCGTTTGAAAGTTGTTGCTCTCAAATTCTGAAGTGTTTGGACTTTGTTCTTTAATGAAATGATGTTGGATCTGGGAACCTAAGAATTGGAGATGAGGGGAGGCCCAGGTTGCTGTATTGTGTGCATGGACTGGGCATGTGGCTTCCTGAAGTAATCTCTCCTCACCCAAATCACTGTCTACCAACAGGTGACTAACCACAATGTTCTCTACCCAAACCATACAGTGAGAATTTCAAACCCTAAAACTGGGTGCTAAATAAGCATCTCTTTTCGTAAGAGATATTAAAAAATGCTAGTGTAGCTATAAAAACTGAATTAACGTAGCCATAAAACAGATTTCCTCCCCCCGAGTTCCTTCCTTACTATTTGTAGGTGAGCACTCCATGTTTCAAGCACACAGCAGCCACTGAGGAGGTATTTCCATTCAAATATGCTTTATAATTTTTCTCAAAATAAAATTTCTTTTTGTAGAGGGCATAAATAAAACATGCCCATGATTCCACAGTATTTCTCACTGATAAACCCACCTGTACTTCACAGCTTATGCAGATAGAATTTAAATGAAGTTTCTCAGACTAACAGTTATCCTGAAATGTTTCATTTGAATGTTTGTAAAAAGAATTTCTAAATGTATTTTTTGCAGTGAAATAAAATTGTCCTTAATGCTACACCAGCATAACTACAAAGAAGCTAATTTACACTGATTTTTATTGTCACCCAGATGTTACAAATCCAGTCCAAAGAAAAGCTCAAAGGAGAATATTTGGCTAAATACCTTGCCAGGGGTTTCATAATAGAAGTCAATAAATAATTCACAAATGTGTGTTCATGTGAGCATGTGTGTGTGTCCATGTGTGTGTATGCCTGTGTATACACGTGTTATATTAGAAAGCAATTATGCTCTGTAATAGACATAATTAGTAATATTGAAAGGTCCTCACCCACAGATAATGTCACTGTGAGATTAACATCTCAACCTAGCTTTCTGACCTTCAACACTTCCTTTTACAAAATGAACATAAACAATCATGGCCTTTGGATCTAGAACTTTATCAGATTGCATCCTAAGAAGAGGTTAGTTATTATCCTAACTATGATTACAGTTAGATTCGGAAAAGTGGGTGAGTGTGTATTTGAAGCTTGTGGTGATCAGCTTCATTGTCAACTTGACCCAATATAGAATCACATGTGCAGATGCTTAATGAAGGTTTGTCTGGATTTGGCTGGCCTTTGGGCATACTTGTGAAGGGCAGTTTTATGCTAATTAACAAGGGAATACCTGGTCCACCACAGGCAGCATCATCTCCCAGGGATGTATGCATTTATTTCTTCTGCTCTTGACTGTGGATACTATGCAACTATCTGCTTCAATTTTCTGCCTTGATCGGCCATAACCTAGAACTGCAAACTGAATTAACCCTTCCTCTTCAAGATTCATATAAATTCCCTCAGGGCACTTTACCACAGGAGCAGAAAAACACACTATCAAAGAAGTCATACAAGTGACAAGAAAGTGACTAAGAAAAGTTATATGATGAATATTTAGTTTAGAATAATCTTAGCTATCATAATTTAAACATTTTCTCATGGTCTGCAAGTTTTAAACATTTTCAAATATTACTATGCAATGGTGATATTCTGATTATGAAATTGAAAACAATGAAGCATGGTAATCTGGAATTATCCCAACTCTGAAATATTTTAACACTAACATGATATCCTAAGTTTAATATTATACATATGACCTTTGGTGAGAGGTCATACTCAAAATGCAGGTGCATTAAAATATCATAATAAATTATCTATAGGCCATGCTACTATGAGCATATGAAGAATAAATGAACTTTATGTTTGGACTCAGGTACCAGCCCCAGGATTTATTAGTATATATTTGAAAATATTTAAGGGCAAGTCTCCCTTTCAAAACACTTCGATCCCAAGCATTCCAAATAAGAGAGATGTGATCTGTGCTGAGAAAACTAAGGATCCAAAGCAGTAGTTCTCAACCTTCAATGCAGAGATGTTTTACTTTAATACTGTTCCTCACGTTGTAGTGCTCCCAACCATACAAATATTCTTGTTTTTATTTCATGACTGTAATTTTCTACTATTATTAATATAAACGTAATGCAAGTATCTAATATCCAGAATCTCTGATATGTGACTCCTGTGAAAATTTCAATCAGCTCCTATGGGAGTGGCAAGTCACAGGTTGAGAACCACTAAGCTTGATGAATGAACATTGGAAGACAGACATGATTTCTCTCTTCAACTTAACTCGATTCAGCAATGGTTTGCACAAAAGGAAATATCATTTAATTAACTGCAATTCTCATTAAAGCAAACATCAGTTTAAAAAATAATGTTAATCTTTTTTATTAAACTCTCTTTTAAAATAAGTTCTTTTTCAAGTCACTCATGAATTCAGTCTTCTCTTCAGAGCAAAAGTCTTAGAAGGGATTATTTTATCAAAATTTCAAAATATTTGCTTTTAAAAGAGTGACTCTTTCTCCTTAATCTTATATTATTTCCTTTTCAAAATAGAAGTGAAGATATTTACTAAAAGTTATGTGACAATATTCTATTATATTAATTTACCTCAGAGAAGCTTAAACGATAATTCTGTTCCTACAAACATTAACCACTAATATTGATTTTTTTTTAACCAAAGATTCCTCACCATTATCCACATGAAGCTCTATGATGATGTAATAGTTTGCCTAAGACCCCCTTCACATCTGGGAAAATCAAGTGACTCCCATAACCTGGGATGCATCTGTACAGCAACAGAAACCCCGGCCTTGACCAGATGCAGAGTTTTGTCAGACCTTCAGAGAAGACCTAATACCAGTACTCCTCAAACTACTCCACAAAAAAGAAATAGAAGGTACTCTACCAAATTTATTCTATGAAGCCACAGTTACTCTTATACCTAAACCACACAAAGACCTAACAAAGAAAGGAAACTTCAGACCAATTTCCCTTATGAATATCAGTGCAAAAATATTCAATAAAATCCCTGCAAACCAAATAACAGAACACATCAATTCTGATCATTCATCATGATCAAATAGGATTCATCCCAGGGATGCAGGGATGGTTCAATATACAGAAATCCATCAATGTAATTCACTACATAAACTAACTCAAAGTAAAAAAAACCATATGATCATCTCATTAGAGGTTGAGAAAGCATTTGACAAAATCCAACACCTCTTCATGATAAAAGTCTTGGAAAGATCAGGAATTCAAGGCCCATACCTAAACATAGTAAAAGCAATATACAGCAAACCAGTAGCCAACATCAAACTAAATGGAGAGAAACTTGAAGCAATCTCACTAAAATCAAGGACTAGACAAGGCTGCCCACTCTCTCCCCACCTAGTCAATATTATACTTGAAGTCCTATACAGAGCAATTAGACAATAAAAGGAGATCAAGGGGATATAAATTGGAAAGGAAGAAGTCAAATTATCACTATTTGCTGATGATATACTATACTTAAGTGACCCCAAAAATTACACCAGAGAGCTCCTAAACCTGATAAACAGCTTCAGTAAAGTAGCTGGATATAAAATTAACTCAAGCAAATCAGAGGCCTTCTACACAAAGGATAAACAGGCTGAGAAAGAAATTAGGGAAATAACACCCTTCACAATAGTTACAAATAATATAAAATGCCTTGGTATGACTGTAACTAAGCAAGTGAAATTCTGTATGACAAGAACTTCAAGTCTCTGAAGAAACAAATTGGAGAAGATCTCAGAAGATGGAAAGATCTCCCATGCTCATGGATTGGCAGGATTAATACAGTAAAAATGGCCATCTTGCTAAAAGCAATCTAAAGATTCAATGGCAATCCCCATCAAAATTCCAACTCAATTCTTCACAGAGTTGGAAAGAGCAATTTAAAAATCCATTTGGAATAACAAAAAACCTACGGTATCAAAAACTATTCTCAACAATAAAAAAATTTCTGGTGGAATCACCATCGCTGACCTTAAGCTATACTACAGAGCAGTTGTGATAAAGACTGCATGGTATTGGTACAGTGACTGGCGGGTGGATCAATAGACTAGAATTGAAGAACCAGAAGTGAACCTGCACACCTATGGTCACTTAACCTTTGACAAAGGAGCTAAAACCATCCAGTGGAAAAAAGACAGCATTTTCAACAAATGGTGCTGGCTCAACTGGCGGTTAGCATGTAGAAGAATGCAAATTGATCCATTCCTATCTCTTTGTACAAAGCACAAGTCCAAGTGGATCAGGGACCTCCACATCAAACCAGATACACTGAAACTAATGGAAAAGAAAGTGGGGAAGAGCCTCGAGCACATGGGCACAGGGGAAATTTTCCTGAACAGAACACCAATAGCTTATGCTCTAAGACCAAGAATTGACAAATGGGACCTCATAAAATTACAAAGCTTTTGTAAGGAAAAGGACATTCAATATGACAAAACAGCAACCAACAGATTGGGGAAAGATCTTTCCCAATCCTATATCCTATATTGGAGGGATAATGTCCAATGTATACAAAGAACTCAAGAAGTTAGACTGTAGATAAACAAAGAACCCTATTAAAAATGGGGTATAGAGCTAAACGAAGAATTCTCAACTCACGAATACTGAATGGCTGAACAGCACCTAAAGAAATGTTCAACATCCTTAGTCATCAGGGAAATGCAAATCAAAACAACCCCGAGAATCCACATCACACCAGTCAGAATGGCTAAGATCAGAAACTCAGGTGACAGCAGATGCTGGCGAGGTTGTGGAGAAAGAGGAACACTCCTTCATTGCTGGTGGGATTGCAAACTGGTACAACCACTCTGGAAATCAGTTTGGCAGTTCCTCAGAAAACTGGACATAATACTACCTGAGGACCCAGCTATACCACTCCTGGGCATATACCTAGAAGATGCTCCAACATGTAATAAGGACACATGCTCCACGATGTTCATAGCAGCCTTATTTATTATAGCTAGAAGTTGGACACAATCCTGATGTCCCTCAATAGAGGAGTGGATTTTGTGGTACATTTATACAATAAACTTTTACTAAGTTATTAAAACAATGACTTTATGAAATTCTTAGTGAAATGGATGGATCTGGAGAATATCATCCTGAGTGACGTAACTCAATCACAAAAGAACACACATGGTATGCACTCACTGATAAGTGGATATTAGCCCAGAAGCTCCAATACCCAACATACAATCCACAAACCACAAGAAACAACAAGAAGGAAGACCAAAATGTGGATACTTCTACCCTTCATAGAAAGGAGAACAAAATAGCCATGGAAGGAGTTGCAGAGACAAAGTATGGAGCAGAGACTGAAGGAAGGATAATCCAGAAACTGCCCCACCAGGGAATCTTTCCCATACTCAATCACCAAACCCAGACACTATTGTGGATGCCAGCAAGTGCTGGCTGACAGGAGCCTGATATAGCTGTCTTCTGGTAGGCTCTGCCAGTGCCCAACTAATACAGAAATAGAGGCTCACAGCCATCCATTGGACTGAGCACAGGGTCCCCAATGAAGGAACTAGAGAAAAGACCCAAGGAGCTGAAGGGTTTGCAGCCCCTTAGTACGAACAACAATATGAACTATTATCCTCAGAGCTCCCAGGGACTAAACCACCAACCAAAGTGTAAACATGGTGGGACTCATGGCTCCAGCTGCATATGTAGTAGAGGATGGCCTAGTCAGTCATCAATGGGAGGAGAAGCCCCTTGGTCCTGTGAAGGTTCTATGCTCCAGTGTAGGGGAATGCCAGGGCCAGGAAGTGGGTGAGTGGGTTGGTGAGCAGGGGTTGAGGGGAGGGAACAGGATTTTTTTTTCAGAGGGGAAACTGAGAAAGGGGATAACATTTGAAATGTAAATAAATAAAATATCTAATAATAAATAATAAATAATAAATTAATAAATTAATAAATAAAAAGAAACCCTGCCCTAGCTATTCTAAGACAACATTACTGAGAAAAAGCACAATTGCTCAGATTGAACTCATTTTGCTTCGCAGAATTCCACTCACAATCATCAGTTATCTCATCTCCAGTTCTTTCAAGTCAAGTAAACTAAGTCAAACCAAAGTCAAATACATTCTAGCTTTCTAGTCTCAGAATCTTATTGCCTAAGGACAAAAGTCAAATCAATTCAACCTCAAATCTAAAGAAAAAATACATAGGTAAAACCTATTTAATTAAAGGTATCTTTAGGATTTTTCCCAAATAATAAAATGAAAAATGTTTTTTCAATACACCTTAACATCAAATCATCTTTCTTCTTTCACACTACATGAGTTAACAGATGTATTTAAGCCGGACTAAGCACACAATCTCTACAACCTACCATGCAGTTACTGTCCCACAACACATTATTGTATCTCTAATCCTGTGAGCCTTTTATCCCTTTTCTTTCCAAATCCAACTCTTCCACATTCATAAAATTCCTCCTTATAGGATTTTACCTCTCTTCCCAACTCTCAGGGGACAGGAAAAACTGAAGAAGGACAGAGCCAGGGCACCTGGGTGCCTGTCTTTACAGCTCCCAGTGTCTATGCAAACAGGAAAATAATCCTTCGTCAGTAAATCTGAACATTGTCACAGTTCCTGCAAATTCATATGAAGATGATGGTTGCAATTACTTGGAAATTTAGTTTCTTAATCAAATTCTTTCTCTTTGAAGCTTGGATAAAGGAGAACAGTGCTATAAAGTTCATTAGAACCCTGGGGGGAGAATACCATGCTGTCATGGACAACTTCCTCTGCCTCACTGTGCACTTTTCTTTCAATCCTTCTCCCACAATTTTCTTTTTTTTAAGATTCTATTTATCCCTTTTCTTCTATTGTCCTCTCTTAGGTTGGACTACAATTAAGAAATAAAAGTAAAAATGGAAGAAGAAAAATAAGAAATACTGATTTTTCTTAATCAAACTTATTTGGAAATAAATGTTATTTTCACCCAAGCCTGTATCAACTTATTTTGCTTTAGTTTAATGCATAACACTACACATGTCTTTTCTCTTGGACAAAAAAAAAATTAACGTTAGTGTTAGCATAACTTGTAGGGGAATTTCCCCTAGTTATTCGATTTCCTAATAGCACTTGTATTTATATTAATTGAGTTTTGTGTTCTTTGAGTGAGCATTTTGGCGTTGGAGATTTATCATTATATATCTTTTCTTTTCTTTTCTTTCTTTCTTTCTTTCTTTCTTTCTTTCTTTCTTTCTTTCTTTCTTTCTTTCTTTTTCACACCTAGACTGGGCAAACGTACCCTGTGTTACTCTATTGCTCATCTATGAAATCCCTAGCTACTTTCAGTTTTTTAAGGCTATGTGGTTCTGGCTCATCATCTTCTTCCTCCATCTTTCCTTCAGTCCTCGGCCTTGTCTGACCCTTCTTTTCTTCTATTCTCTTCCTGTTCTGCCAGGAAGATCCTCCCCCCAATATCTTTGCCCAGTGATTGGCTTCCTGTTGCCTTCATCAGCCAATCAAATAACTAGGGGAATTCCCCTACAATAACGAACTATTGTTATATACTTCTTTGTCAATATATCTGCCTCACAACACAGATGCGATATGTTTGCTGCTATTTCATGGTGTAGATAGAAATTGAAGTCCAGAGAGGTTATAGCTTAGAGATAATAGACTCAGGTGTGCACAACTAGCTCTTTATCTGTAGCTCGCATTTTGTACGGTGACATTCATGTTCATGGTTATTGTTGACAAATCCAACAAACATTTGCCGATTTCTTTCTCAGTTCTTCACACTTATTGGGACTGATACTGGAATGAGAGCTAAGAGAGTGACAGAGCTAACATGCCAAGTGTGGACCTCAAAAGTGAGTTTCTAAGAAAGATGCTAAGTCAGAGTAGTCAGGACACAGAGGGGAGAGTCTGAGAATTTATCTATTTTACTATTAATTTTGAAAGTTCTCTCATACTGGCAAAAACACATCCACAACTAAAGAACATATAAAATTCCCAAAACCTATTTATGTACCTATTGCCTGGTACATGAAGCAGAAGCAAACAGTAACAGCATTTATGTAACTGCAACTTCCCTAATTTAGGACATGGAATATATGCATGGAAACAGAAGAAAGGGTACCCTATGTAGGAAAAAATTCCTTTCTTAAATACGAAGAATACTTTGCCACACTCTTAAACTCTGACTACCTGTGACTTCTCCTTAAACAAGCCCATGTGATCCATCCCACAGGCTCCAGAAAGACAGTTGTCTCTATCAATGAAGCCTCTGACACCCTCCTACCTGGGGAATTCCCTGGAGGGAAACCAACTCAAGCAGTTTGGTGGTAGTGAGGTAGGGTAAGGTGGGGGTCATTGTTTTGTTTGTTTTGTTTTGTTTTGTTTTGTTTTTTACATCTAGTATCTCATTGGATGATGTGGTTCAACTTTGGTGGATTATATATGTGTAAGATTCACCCATTTCTTTTAGGCTTTCCAGTTTGTTAAAATAACTTTTTTTTTTTAAGTATGTCCTTGTGATACTCTAAATTTCCTCAGTGCCTGCTATAATGTCTCCTTTCCACTTCTAATTTTGGTTGTTTTTGACCTCTCTAGATTTTGGTTTAATAATTTGGCTAATAGTTGTTTCAGATCTCTAGAGAAACAAAACCACAAAAAGCTTTTTGGTATATGTGTAATCATGCCAGGAATAATGTACAGTTTAACCAGGAAAGCCAGGCACCTAAGTTACACATGAGAAAAGAGTTTGTAATAAAAACACAAACAGGGTCATGTAAAATCAAGGACTGCTGGAAGGATTTACGGGACATAGATGGCCAGAACACTCAGTAGACATAGTGGAAGGTTGACAGTTTACCTCAGGAAATAAACCCCTTGCAGTACCTGGGAACCAGCAGCTCACATTTCACATTATCTGTTTACCACAAGGCTACATCCCAAGCAACCTCCATGCAGCAGGAGGTTCACAACCTTTCTAATGTTGTGACCCTTTAATATAGTTCCTCATGGTATGGTGACTCCCAACCAAAAAAAAAAATTACTTTTGTTGCTACTTTATAACTGTAGTATGACTAGTGTTATGAATTATAATGCAATGTGTTTTCCAATGGATGGCCTTAGGTGAAACCTGGGAAAGGGTTCTTAGACTTGAAGGGGTCAAACAAACAAACAAACAAACAAAAAACAGGTTGAGAACCACTGCTCTATGCTCAGTTCATTTGCTTTCATTCTAATTTTTTTCCTGTTTTTAAACACTCTGTGTCACAAGCTTGTCCTTGAATGTTCTCCTCTGATTACCTGATTGACCTTGCAGTTCCTGGAATATGATGCTCTTCATAACACAGCTGCATACATTCTCAGCAAAGGCTGCTAACTGTACCACAAGTTGAACTGCAAACTGCAAGAATTCTTCTGAAGTAGGTTGTATGAACGTGTGTGTGTATATGTGTGTGTGTGTGTGTGCATCCATATGTGTACACATGATATTCTTTTTCAAATCAACAGTAAAGAAAAGAATTTTGAGTTTTAGTAAATCCTAAATATTAATATTTATCCAAATATCCAAATAATTTCACATTTGGAAATCATATCACATAGAGTTTCCCCAAAAGACTACAAGCACACCACCTGCATATAATTTAATCATCATAAACTTCTCTCCTTAGGAGCAAAATTATCACCGTAAGAGACTCAGAGGAATTACAGCTGTATTTCAGAGCTATCCCATTGTTCTCTTGCCGTTTCCTGAGTCCATCATGCTCATCTGGCATACTTCATCATGCCTCTCTCCCCAGCTTTTCTCATTTATGGAGAATGAATAAATTGTTCTTATAGAACAATCAGGATACTCATTAACACTTATTTATATTCAATTTTCTTCAATAAGGACACATAGTGGTATAATGAATGTCACATTTTAAACTCACGGTTTTCTAGAAAAGCCTTCACAACTTCAAAAGGATACATATTAAATAGTTTATCTTAAAAAAAAAAAGCCAATGTAAATGGCTTGCTTAAAACACTCCCTAAAAAGTAGGAGGAAGAGAAAAGTGTGTGCGTGGTGGGGGGAATCTGTCATAGACAAGTCTTTTCCATTCACTAACACTGGCTGCTTCTGTGGCTGCATATTTTTACTCTAATTTTCATGAGCTTCATTTTAAAGACAAAATGAACACAAAAGTTACAGTTTTGCAAAGTCCTAACACGGCTGATGGTTTATGTCTGAAACTCATGGTTATATTAAATTACTTCTATGCCCATTCAAACACACTCAACAACTTTTACTTGCAAAGAAGCTTAATGCATGCCAAAGATAAAAGTCCTGGATTTTCATCAGGTGGTCGGTGATGTTCGCCAGGCGTGACCTAGCCCTGTGAATGAAGCTTGACTGGCACAGCCAAGGCTGCACATCTTTTCAGAAATTAAGTATTTTCTAACTTATGACCTGCCATGGACGTCATAGTTTGTGGCTTATACATTTTGTTTATAATAAAAATTATAACAAAGAACTGATTTTTCTGATAGAAATCAATAATTCTTTTGATTTTTAGACTCAATTTTAGACTCACAAACACAAAAATTTAGCCTACAACACAGACTGATTTTGAGGGGCGTGAATGGGAGAGGTTGATGCTTGAGATTTGTGCAAAGACACCTAAGAATCGAAAGTATACCTACTGAAATGACCATTTTGTCAAGACCCTGTGTGTGTATTCAGAAAGAAGCTTTTTTAAGTCTTGTCCACAGCCAGTAAGCACATGATGAGAGCTGGCTGCTCCAACAGCGGCCACCCACCTCTGTTAAAGAATCTCAACAGGGAGCTGAAACCTCTGCCCGTCGTCCATCTTTGTGAGGTCAAAGCCGTTCTCTGCCTAAGAAAGCTTTTAAGCAAAAAGACTGCTACCACCACTACAACCACTGGCACTTTCACAGCAATGGAGAAGGTGGGCTGTCAGAGACCAGAATCTTCATTCCATTTATAAACTAATTCCTCCTCCTTTGCCCTGCAACTGAGAAAAATGTGGCTGATGTTAAAAAGAGCTGTCCACTGGCAGCTAGACCTATACCATATGTCTCACATTCAGGGATGATGTTGACAACCTTGCCATCATCCATGTGCCCTGCATGTGCACTTTATCTGAAAATGGCATGGTAAATTTTCCTGGAAGGCACTTTTTATGTGCGGCTGTCACTTTGGCTCTGCATCTGCACTTCATCAAGCAGCAAAGCTTTATGATGCCTTCTATTCCACTCATGATAGCACAACAGCTCAGCCCCTCAGCAGCATGTGCCTTAGACAAGCCTTAACTAACCTGCACCCAGTGCTTTTAATTGCCTCTAACATGCCTCCTCAGAATTACCCTGTTCCCACTGAAACAAACAGGGGAAATGCAGACGCAGCTGACAGACCCTGGTGATTCTAAGGTCCCTCAAGAAATTCCACAAAACAATTTTTAAATTGCATTGGCTTTATATTAGTGTTGGCTGCAACTGGGATGGTCATGAGAGCCCTTGGGAGCTTCTAAATACCCATGGTTCCTGTAAAATTAAGCCAGAGGTTAAGGGAATTAACAAGACAAAGTTCCCCTGCAGAAATATCATCGTTCATGGAAAAGTTACCAGCCTCAGTGGGCTCTTCCTTCTCTATGTACTTCTTGTACTTTGTTAAACTCTGCTTAACAACTGAGTAACACTGAGCATTACTCCTCACAGGCACCCAGCATTGCATTTATGAACCCAGAACTTTCTCATCTACAACACGGCCCTTTCAACCTTCCTTTTATCAAGGCTTTAGTAATAAACTTTAAAGACTCAGCCTTGTCTCCAAAGCTCTTCCACCAACTGGCCTGTGTTAACCACTTCATCTCGGCATTCATGTGACCCTTGTCTATTTCACTAACTCCTTTTCAGGATTCACTTCATCTAGGAACTTCCAAAGCTTCAGGTTATTATTCTCATTTCTCTAGCAATAAGCTGTTTTCCATAGAGGGTTAATCTACTCTGACCCTCCTAATGCCCACCCTGGGTGCCATCAAAACCTTTGGCTTGGTACCACAAATCCCAGCATCCAGTTGAGCACTCCGTGCCACTCCTTTCTTGTTCCAGTTGGAAATTGTATTTGAGAACACTGCCTCTTCACCTCATGAAAATTCAATCATTTTTCTACTTCAATAACTATTTATATGGTACCAACCCCATTCATCTTTCACCTACAGATTTTTTATTAGGTATTTTCTTTATTTACATGTCAATTTCTACAGATTTTTATGACAATCCATAGTTTCTATTTTTTCTATTTCACTCTTTCTTCTAAAGAATGACTACAATTGTACCCACCCTATATTTATCAAAAAATAACTGGCTTATGCTATTTATTATAGTTTTTTAGATATTTGATACAGATAAACTATACATTTCTAAAGTGTGAATAGCACTTGATAGATATTTTAAATTAATTATTTTATTTATTTACGTTCCAAATGTTGCCCCTTCCCAGTTTCCCCTCCAGAGTTCTTCATTCCATCCCCCATACCCTTCACCTTTGAGAGGGTGCTCCCACCCCCAGCCCCCAAGCATCCTCCTTCTCAAATCTCTACAGTATTAGGAACATCCTGTTTCACTGGGGCCAGACAAGGCAGTCCTCTGCTACATATGTGCAGGGAGAGTACCCTGTATATGCTCCTTCGTTGGTCACTTAGCCTCTAGGAGCTCCCCGAGATCCAGATTAGTTGTCAATGTTTGTCTTCCTATGGTGTTGCCACCCCCTTCAATTCCTTCAATCTTTTCTCTAACTCTTCCATAGGCATCCCCGACCTCAGTCCAATGGTTGGCTGTAAGTATCTGCATCTGTCTCAGTGAGCTACAGAGTCAGCTCAGAGGCTCTGGTAGAGCCTCTCAGAGGACAGCCATGCTAGGCTCTTGTCTGCAAATGCAACATAGCATCACTAACAGTATCAGGGTTTGGTGCATGCCCAGGCAATGGATATCAAGTTGGGCCAGTCATTCCTTCAGTCTCTGCTCCATTTTTGCCTCTGCGTTCCTTTTAGACAGAAATAATTCTGGGTCAAAAATTTTGAAGGTAGGTCCTCCACTGGGGACCTTGTCTAACCACTGGAGGTGGGATCTTCAGGTTCCATCTCCTTACTGTTGAGCATTTCAGCTAATGTCACCCACAATGAATCCTGGGTACTTCTCATATCCCAGGTATCTGAGACTTTCTAGAGGTTCCCTTTACTGCCTACCCACAGCAGCAGCAAATTTCCAGTCATTCTCCTGGCTCACTGGGCTTCTCTCCTGTCTCTCCCATCACCAATATCTAATCCTGCCCCTCCCCTTCCCCTCTCCCACTCAGGTCTCTCCTTGACTCTACCTCCCAGGATTATTTCATTCCCCCCTCTAAGTGGGATTGCATCACCCTCACTTGGGCCTTCACTCTTGTTTAGCTTCTTTGGCTCTGTGTGTTTTATCATGAGTATTCTGTACTTTGTGGCTAATATCCACTTATCAGTGAGTACATTCCATGCATTGCCTTTTGGGACCCCGCAGTATAGCTGGGTCTTCAGGAAAAACTATTTCCAGTTTTCTGAGACCCGCCAGAGTGATTTCCAGAGTGGTTGTACCGGTTTGCAAAGTGGAGGCGTGTCCCCCTTTCTCCACATCTCTCCAGCATGTACTGTCACCTGAGTTTTTGATCTTAACTATTCTGAGGAGTGTAAGGTGGAATGTCAGGGTCATTCTGATTTGCATTTCCTGATAACTAAAGTTAATAGTCATCAGGAATGTTCATTTCCTGAACATTTATTTAATTGTTTCTCTGTCATTTTGAGATTCCTCTGGTAAGACTCCTCTCTTTGGTTCTATAATCCATTTTTGAAATTAGGAAAACAATACCCTTGATAAGAGCCACAAATAATATAAAATATTTTGGTGTAGCTCCAAGGAAGTGAAAGATCTATATGACAAGAATTTCAAGTCTCTGAAGGAATAAATCGAAGAAGACCTCAGAAAATGGAAAAAATCTCCCATACTCATGGATTGGTGAAATTAACATAGTGAAAATCACCACCTTACCAAAGGCAGTCTATAGATCAATGCAGTTCCCATCAAAATCCCAACACAATTTTTCACAGACAAGGAAAAAGCAATTCTCTATTCATATGGAAAAAGAGAAAACCCAGGATAACCAAAACAAGTCTGAACAAGAAAATAACTAGTGTGGGAGTCACCACCCCTGACCTTAATCTATACTACAGAGCAGTAGCGATAAAGACTATATGATATTAGTACAGAGACAGACAAATTGATCAGTGGAATAGAATTGGTGATCCAGAAATAAACACACACACCTATGGATATTTGATCTTTGACAAAGAAACCAAAACCAAACAGTGGGAAAAAGAAAGCATCTTGACAAATGGTGCTGGTCTAACTGGCAGCCTGCATGGAGAAGAATGCAAATTGATCCATATTTATCACCCTGTACAAAGCTTAAGTTCAGCTGGGTCAAGGACCTCAACATAAAACCAGATACACTGAATCTAATAGAAGAGAAAGTGGAAAATAACCTGGAAGACATTGGAACAGGGGAAATTTTCCTGAACAGAACACCAATGGCTCAACCTCTTAGATCAATTGATTAATGGTACCTCTTGAAACCGAAAAGTTTCTGTAAGGCAAAGGACACTGTCAATAAGACAAAACAGCAATCTACAGTGTCTTTGTAGGTGAAGATTTCCATTTTTTCTTTGATAAGAACCTCTGACTAGAATAGCTAGGTTATAGGGAGAAGTGTCTGATGTCTCAAGGGATTTGACAAACCATGTTCCCAGGATCCATACATAACAGACACAATAGCCTCACATTCCCAGCACTGGATATAACCTACCTTTCTAATGGGCATTATTTTGGAAACCAGGATCATGCTTAGCTCTGTGTATCAGTTGCAGTTACCTTAGTGGTGTGGAGTATATTTTCCAATCCTTACCAATATGAGCTATTTAGCACTTAGCTAAATACCTAAAGGCATTCTTCATTAGCTCTCTCTCTCTCTCTCTCTCTCTCTCTCTCTCTCTCTCTCTCTCTCTTCCTCTCTCTGACTCCTACTGGCAGATCAAACTGCAAGCTCTCAGTTGGCTCCTGCCAACATGCCTGCTGCCTGTCTGCTCTCACTCTGCCCCACATGGTGGACGCTTCATCCTCTGAAATCATGAGCCCAATTAAACACTTCCTTTTATAAGTATCTTTAATTATGATGTTTTGTCACAATGAAAAGTTACTAAGAATCTATAAGATATAAATTTTAATGTAATTCTATGAAATTCTCATGTCATAAACATGAGATTCCTTCAAACTTTAAGATGCTTGAAATGGAAATCATATTCTCTAGAAAGCTGTAATGTCATATTCAACAGAAACTTTTTGGTTTGAGGCTGTTTGTTAACAGGGTAGGGAATGTAAAGGGGGACCTCTTCTTACTGGGCAGTTCAGCCTTCGTGTCTCTGTGCTCTCATGAGGCAAAAGGAGCCCAGTAATCTCCTTCCATGACACTAATCCCCACAGACCGGCCTAATTACAACCTACTTCAAGGGACTTAGACAGTGGAATCTCATTCTAAATGAAAAAAAAAAAAAATGCTTAAGTATTTTAACTTTAAAATCTTTATTTTTTAAAAAAATTATAATGACAAATTAGCTTTAACTAATAAGAGAATAGCTAAAAAGACTTTTAAGGAAACAAAATAGAGCATGCAGGAGAAAGCTGGGAGAGAATGGGAGCAACCGATTCCATTATGAAAACTTACTTGGCCTTTATTCAGGCTATTTAGCACATTTAGCTTAGATTTTAGTAGAAATGTGTTTGTAATGACAGTTTTGAAATTTTTGCTTGATAAACACTCAAAGGTAATTGAGGAATTTCTTCCTCTAAATTTTTTCACAATATTTTTTTCATTGTTGAGGTTAGTGCTAGACAGAAGATAAACACTAGTAAAGAACAATCCATTAGGGCTGGCAAGATGGCTCAGTGGGTTAAGAGCACTGTCTGCTTGTCTGACCGTCCTGAGTTCGAATCCTAGCAACCACATGGTGGCTCACAACCACCCATAATGAGATCTGACACCCTCTTCTGGTGTGTCTGAAGACAGCTACAGTGTACCTACACATAATAAATAAATCTTTTAAAAAAGAATAAACCATTAGCTCTTAAGTCTGAGTAAGGCATGCTAGAAGATGCAGAGATAGTTAGAATTCAGTTCACAGTTGAGAGAAAATTTACATTAATACAGTTAAATAACTTTTGCTTAGACTTGTTTTTCACTATAACAAATTATTGCTGTAAAACTTATTTTTTAAATCACAGAAGAAAGGCATACTTTCCATGTAGCCATGATACACACCAATAAACTAGCTTATGGGAGAAATGAAACAATATATGTCATATATGTAACAAAATGGAAGGTATATTTCTATACATTGTAACTTCTAATACAGAAACAATATCCTAAGGCACAGAAGAGAAATAGACACATTTCCCAGAGTGAAGTGGACAGAGGCTTATGTATGAGCCAAGAGGTTAAGGAAGCCTAGAGACTTTCAGAGGAGCCAGGAAGAAAGCAAAAGCCACGGGAAATTTGGGGTTATGTAAATCGGAAAGGAAGCTGTGAAAACATCATCGTAAGGACACAGAGAGGAGTGGGGGTGGGGAAGAGCTCAGGAACCCAGCTTATCACAGTAGCTTCTGTAAGGAAAATCATATAAAAGGATTTATGCTCAGAAACCTGAAAACAAGAGAGAATCATTGTGCAAGTTTACAGAGAAACCCACTGATTCATGCCCCATAGAGCCTAACAACTACAGAAACAAAGCAGGAGCTGAGCAGGAGGCTTGTGAAGCCTGCTCCAAGAGTGAGCCACACTGTATGCAGGCTCAGAGGCAGAACTGCCATGGGGTTAAAGAGCCTGCACAGCTCCGTGCTTCAGCGGCATGCCCGTTCACACTGACTTCCCATATTTCCAAATGATACCCCCTTTCTTCTTGAGAGTAACTTGGTTTCTCTTATGCACATTTCAATTAAAATTGTACCAAATCAGCACTTGCATGATCCCTTTTCGTTAATGACTACTCATTATGTTTAAATAATGTTTCAGTCATTGACTATATTTTCAAATTCATTGTTTATTGTTAGCTTATAAAAGCATGGAGCTATATACCTAAAATGCTCGAGACTTTTTCAAATGTCATAGGTTAATATTCACCTCTTTTACAAGTCTATGAATTTTTAAATGTTTACCTAAGAAACATACAACCTATAAATTATCCTGTTTAATTTTTATTTGGTTTCATAGTTCCATGAGAATTCATCTGTAAGACTTCAATTATAATAAGAATATCAACAATAACATAGTATAAGATAAAGTTATACTTGATTAAATCTCCACTAAGTTAGTGTTTCCAGAAACCAGCTACCTAAATAATAAAAAAGTTTAAAAACGTATTTAAAGAGCTACCTAAAGATTTAATATGGCCTAAGAATATCATCATCTTAAATCACTTAAGTATTGGTAAATTAATTATAGCATAATGTGTGTTAATTAAATACCTCCTGAGTCAACCTTATATGATAAGCTTTTATACAATTTAAAAAATTCCAATTCTTAGAATTCAGTTCACACTTGAAAGAAAATTTACATTGATACAGTTAAATAATTTTTGCTTAGACTTGTTTTTTATTATAACAAATTATTGCTGTAAAACTTATTTTTAAATCACAGAAAGGCATACTTGAATTTTATTCTTTAAATTAATATATATATTTAATTTCTAGTAAAGAGTAAAACTTTGAGAACAATTTTCTCCGTAATTTAACAATACTATACTCTTTGTGCATGGATTGGGGAGGAGGTTTTTGTGGTTTGAATAGGAATGGCCCCCATTAACTCTTGTGTTTGAATGCTTGTCCCTTAGGAAATGTCACTATTAGGAGGGATGACCTTGTTGAAGTAAGTGTGACTTTCTTGGAGGAAGTATGTCACCATGGGCTGGTTTTTAGGTCTCCTATGCTCAAGGTGTGCCCAGTGTGTCACACAGTCTCCTTCTGCTGCCTTCAGGTCAAGGTGTAGAACTCCCAGCTCCTTCTCTAGCACAATGTCTGCCTGCGTACATACCTCCATGTCTCCTGCCATGATGATAATGGACTAAACCTCCAACACTGTAAGCCAGCCCGATTAAATGTTTTCCTTTATAAGAGTTGCCTTAGTCACAGTGTCTCTTCATAGCAATAAAACTCTAAGACACTACTCATGTGTTGCTGCTGTACCTGGCTCTGGACTTACTCTGATTTAAACAAATAGCTTCCTTAAAGGTAATATTTTTTAAAAACAAACTACTATGTGCAGAATATGGCATGCTGTTTTATCATTTGCAGTTTTTCCCTTGTATAGCTGGTCTAATTACTCTACTATGTGGATGTGAGGCACATTCAGCAACTGATATTATCAGCCTTTGTTTTTAAATGTAGAAATCAACACCCCCAGAAGTCCTTGGCCCCTATTAAACTTTGTTCATGCTTCAGGACCTTAAAGTGGACGTGAGGGATTTGCTGGATCCCTTTGTCCTTCTTCCCAGCGTGGCCACACTGAATACAAGTTCATTTTCTGCTTTCTACTACTTTTATTGGATTCTTTTGTTGGCTCCTTTAGGGTAGGTAGTCAGATCTGAGTTTCAACCCTTGGCTGAAACTTTTCCAAGTTCAATAACATTGCTCCTTGATAGTTTATTATCTTTTCTCAGAAGCAGCATTGTTGTTACTAAAATTAGCCTCACCTCATCATTCACTATGAAATCTCCCAGGTACCACTAACCACTCATGGTTTGTCCCCCTGGAAACAAATCATTGAATGTAAGATGACCCTCAGATTATAAGCCACCACTCCCTTTTGTTTTTGGCAGATATCATCTCTGCATAATAGAATATCCATTTTACTCTGCATACATATCAATCTTACTGGCAAACAATTTAATCCATAAAGTCAAAGTGCATTCTTCTTATTGTTGTGCCTCTGGTAACCAGCAGAGTCCCTGCACTGAGTCATAATCCAGTATACTTTTCCTGAGTTAACAAGTGACAGACAATATACTTTTCAAATTGTAATTAAAATATCAATTCTACATTTCCCCTTTACTTTCCTTCCTCTAATGCCTCCCAAGATTCCTCGCTCTAGCTTCTCTCATACCTCCTTCACTTTCTCAAACTGACAGTCTCTTTTTTCTTATTACTGTTTCACATACATAAATACATAGTAGTTAACTACAACCTTCTGAATCTATTTAATGGGACGTGAGTGTAGATTATAAGGCACTTTATATTGGATAAGCAATTAGAGGGCTCATCCCTGGTATAGACCAATTCTCCCTCTGCCAGCAATGATTATCACCTGCAGTTCTTTGTCTAGGAACGGGGTCCTGTGAGAGCTCACTTCTATACTATCATGTTTATCAGTATTTCCATTGTTAGAATCTTATTTAGACACCCACATTGTTTAGATATGATGGGTATAGTAGCTTCTCTGTCATTTCTAGGAAACATAATCTCACAGATTTCCTGGTCCGCTGGCTTTTACTTGGGTTACTCATTAAGCCTGGGCACTCTCTGCATTATGACAGTTGTCGTTTTCTATAATGGGCTTTCTTTTATATGACAGTTTAAATTTAAGTCATTTTTATGTCTCCCATTTTAAAATAAGAGTCATAACAGAAAATATCTCTTGTAGTGGTTATGAATTGCAACACAGAGTAAATGCAAAATGCTTAGAAAGTTTGAGTCATGACACAAATATGAAACCAACATGAATTATGAGTCAGCAGAGGACGTGCCTGAATTCAGATATCTCCATATTTTGCCACGTGCAGGTAGAATGGATGAAACAGCACATCAAATACAGTAAAAAAAAATGTAGTGTGTGTGCATATGTGTATGTGTACATGCATGTGTGTGTGTCTGCCTGTCTGTGTGTGTCTATATGTTTTCTATACTTTAAAAAGGCAAATATAGTGACTTCAGGTCTATCCTGAGCTACAGTGGCATAAAGACTTGTCTGGTTTACAGACCAAAACCCTGTCTTAAAGTACACTAATGACCCTCTTTTCCTACATAGGCTGCCAAGCATAATTACAGAGAAATGTTTAAGTATTATCCTTATCTATTACATTTAAAATATTGTATCACATTTATGTGTTACTAAGGTTTGAATGTGTCCTTGCAAATCTTCATGGGAAGCTTAATATCCCTATGCAGCTGGGTCAGAAGGTAAGGCATAGTAAATGAATATTGTTCTCACAGGAATAGGTTAGTTATTACAAGACAGTTTGTGTGACAAAAGCAATCAAGGCCTCTTGCTCTTGCCTGTCCATCTTCCACCCTAGAAGGATACAGCACAGAAACCCTCAGCAGCTGCTAGGGGCCACATTCTCAGGCTCCCATCACTTACTACTGTGACCCATGTCTTCTATTCTTTGTAAAGTTCCGAGTATTAAATATTATAGCAACACAGAGTAGTAAATTTAGATGCCTGCCTACAACAACAAAATCATTAATTACTGTATTACAAGCTAAAAAAAAAAAACAAGACTATCTGGATGTTAACATATGAGAAAACAAGTAAATATAAAGATAATTTGCTGTGAATATAAACAAACAATCATTATTAAACAAGGTGATCTCAGAACTGTGACACATCAGAGCAATTTTCATGGCTAAACTAAAACACAAATTATTTTTGATTACTCAATTAAGTGACTCTCTGCTGACAAAATGCTAACACACTAATGGTTTAGCATTTTCTTACACACTCCAATCCATCACTGTTTAAGAATGTGATGATTCTTATTTTTGCATTGAAATAAAATAAATGTTGTAAATCCCATTGATAAAAATCTCGAGGCTATCTCTATGTCAAGCAAAACTAAAGAAGTTGAATTGTTCCAGATCAAGCTGAGCAAGCTCACCTCTATAGCACCTGTGACTTCTGACTTACCCACTTACCTCTAACCCATTGAATGCCCTCCTTCTCCTGCCCGAATCATCTTATACCTATGTTAAGAATTTGATGTCTTAACTTTCTGAAATTTCTTATTGTAATCCCACAGTAGGAATTTGATGTTTTAATGATTTTTAAAAACTTTTAAAAGACCATTTAGGGTATTGGTAGGGTGATTTAAATAAATATTGTAGGAACTATTTTCTTAATGACATACCCTTAACATGATAGTATTAATTTCTATATACAGTGGGCTAAATATGCATTATGATTAATTTTAATGAGGTACATGACTGCCAAAATTGTCGATGTTATTTTCAGATGCAGAAATGCTACAGGAGAAAAATATGTATATAGACATTGCTCTTATAATTGTGAATTAATCAACATAAAGAAACAAAATGTCAGTCATTGATCTGGAAATGCATCTGAAGCGAAGTGATGAGGGGAAGGCTTTCTGCTCTGTGCTCCTAAGAAAGAAGAAAGAGAATTTGTCAACATGTGGTTCAGTGACAGAGTGAAGGGGCTGACCTGAAGAATGCTGGCTGGAGACTTCTGTGGTTAACGCTACTCTCCATTTCTTGAGAACCTAGAGTCTTATTGTTGAACTTTTACCCCTTGACCCATAAGAGTAAACTAACACGTGTACAGACTTATTTTTTTCAGTCCACCACTTTCTACTGATTCAAAGGATCTCTGATTTACAAATAATGATCCTTTAATTCCACAAAATTAAGGATTTAAAGCACCCATATTAATGATTGATTCTTGAATTATGAATAGTAAAATAAAATTGCTAATATATAAACAAGCTATAAATTTTACATTTATTCCATTTGCAAAATGTGGGTTTGATATCTGTTTGGGCATAAACAATCAGTTCTCATTTGTCACCTGAACAACACCAGGACAGGGAGCTCAATTAAGTGTCAATGATTAGTGTACACTGATAATGAATATGCTCCTAATTTTCATGGAAGAAGGGTAAACGGATTAGGTGTTTTTATGGTGAAGATATTAGAAAATAGCCCAGGGTTGTAGTCAGGGTCCAGAAAGTATGAGTAACCAAGTTTAAAATATAATAACAGAGATCTGTGGGGAGAGTTCAGGGACAGAGAGTACAGTTGAGCTGAGATGTTACAAGACAAAGACGTGGCCAAGTTCTCTAGAAGTTCCAAAATGTCCTCTTCTCTTGTGACATCCCCTTAGAATAGGTCAATATATTTAGCAGCAACTTTCTATATTATTCAGGATTTTTATTTTCTGGTAGGTTATCTTTTGGGTGTCTGGATTTGAATTTTAGAAGTCTTGATTTCTAGAGTTTCAGGAGCTAAGGTATATATGTTCGTATTTTTGCCAACTAAGTAATAAAATCTTGCATTTCCTGAAGCAGAGTGGTAAAAGTCATAAGCTAGCTGTCTTTTCACCAGGAACACAGGGAGGTGAGGGACTTTCTACCTTTCCTAGAAAGAAGCAGGCAAAACAGTTTGTCAGTCCACAGTGGGTTTTCTGTATGGAAAAAAAAAAAGTCGAAATGAACATCCAACTAAAGACAGGGACAAACAACGCGAGACACTTTGGATTGGCTTAGTCCTGCACTGGCTTGAAGGTCTGCCATCCACCTTGTTCTCATATTTACATCACTGTTTAATAGTGAGCATCCTTTTAAAAACCCTCACGAGCCTTTGCTTTCTTCTCTAGCATTTGGAGAGTTAATTTTCCCACTAGAGCCTCTCATTCTTGTCCTACAGTGTCTGATGCCCAGCTTCATTGCCAGCTTCACGATTTACAGATTCCTCTCTTAACTGAGACCCCTTTCAAATATAAATAGCCTCTGCACTCATTCGTTAACCCTATTTCTAGTGCCCTCTGTAATCATTACCTGGTAAAAACTGGTCTCAAAAGAGGCCTCCAGTAACCTGGTAGTCACAAAGCCCTGGGAGAAATTCAGTCCTGTTAGAGAATTTAGCCACTTCCTTTGATCAGCTCAGCTCAGCTACAATCTTTCTCACCAGACTCTCCCCACAGACTTCCATTTGTAGCTCTTCACTCTTACCTTTGGATCATGATTCTACAGAACTGTTAGTCTTAAGATTCTATTTACAAAGGTAGTGGACTGCAGTCTGCCTTCTCTCTACCAAAGCAAAACCCACTTCTTAGTACTCACTAGTCCTTCAAAAATGACTAACCATATGTGCTACTTAATACAGCTATTATACACTAAATCTTGCCCTGCCCACTAGGTTGTATGCTGTTAGGCATACAATGCTATCTCGTCAAGTATAAGTGTTCCAGTCTATGAGACACCTAACATAGGGTAGCCATTAAAAGCATAGTATGTAATAAATGCAAATTGCCTGATACAGTGAGAAGTCATGCTCTAAGTATCTACTGGTGTTAGATAATGATTTTAATTATCATATATGATTTTAAATATCATCCATAAGAATAAAAAATGTTCTAATCCACTGGCTAAAATAAAGCGGCCTTCCCTAATGTTAGACATCATTTATTATTGTGGTAAACACAATCTGTATGTATGCATGTATGAAGGTAGATGTGTAAAATTATAATAGATCACAGAGCCAAAGCACTGAATGTGAAAACTAGTTCCAAAACTCAAAGCCATATGAAGCCACTACAATAGTGATTACTGAATTATCCATCAATATGATAAAATACATTAACAAAAAACCCTGAATGTCACAGACCTTATAGGAACTCACCATCTCTCTCTTTCCTGTGCCTTCATTATGGAAAGAAACAGTCACCTTCCTAGAAACCCAAGATCCACATTCACAGACAGCTTTTCACTATCCTCTTGTAAAACCTGGCATCATTTAGCCACTCATTAGAATTATGATTCGTTTGCAAACTGTTCTTTCATAACTGGTCACTGACCAACTCAAACAGTGCTGGAAACTCTAAACATGTTGGTCTATTACTGCCCAACACTAAGAACCTTTTCCAAATAAAGACCAAATTTCACCACTTAGCCTCAAGGTATCACATTACCTGGTTACCTTTTTCATATTATTTCTATTGGCTATGTGTTCCAAGTCAGCCTCACAGGTGGTCAGCATTTTCTGCTGCCCACTTTCTTTTAAGTTCTGGATAATCTACTATGCTTGTGTGTCTTCCAGGATAACTAAATGCACAGGTCACACTTTGGTAGGCACTTTAGGCTGCCTTTTTTGGATGCACGGATGCTTTCTCTCCTCATCACTAGTAGTACAGACATGCGTACGAGACCATTTCCAATCGCTCAGGGTAAATTGTGGCCGGGAAATATCACTGGTTTGCTGCACCTGTATGCACATTTCTTTACTTTAGCCAAATACTGAGGTCCAGTAATCAATCTAGGCACTGTGAATCCAGGTTCTTCATAGAAGACCTGCTTCTGGTGGCTACTACAGCACAGCTGTGAGTCGTGGAACACACCACTGCCTCTTTAAAATAAGACCAGGAATGATGAACTGGTAGCATCAGAGAAAGTAGAGCTGGCAGAAACATACTTTAAGTCTTCTTAGTTACATAAAATCTGAGATTCTATAAGGACATTTTATTTTTTTAGATTTAAAACCTTTAGGGGCAAAATATATATAATTAATGAATTTCTATAAATCTTTGTGGTTTTATATCTATATTCCATCTGAAATAAATAGTTTGAAAATAAAATTATAAGCAACTCAAACAGTAGATTTTGTAGGCATAACTTCAGTGACCTCATCTCAAACAATTGGATAATGAAAGTTTATAACTTAATTTGATTGAAGCAATATTGTATAATCCCTTTCTTTAATAAACTTGTAACATAGCAGGAGGATTTATGAGATGCTACTTAAACAGTTGACCTCCACTGTCTCTTCTTCTAGTCACTATCATTTCACTCTGCTTAAATAGGACTTTTTACAGGCTTTATTCAAAAGCATTTCAGACATGCATTTTTATTATTCAACAATAGAAGAGCATTGGCTCTAATCGCTTTGACAGTTGTGTTTTAAATCTTTTACATCTTCATTCACACTAATCAACCAAACAAGTCTTTGCCAAGCAAGGGCAAGGTTGTTCAAGCTTCGACTGAATGAAACACTTTATTCTGGTGAGGTGGAGGAAATAATAGCATATTCTAAACTGCCTGAAGAACAATGTTTTACATAAGCTCTAAGTATAAGGTAATAAAATAACAAAATATCAGAAGCATTTTGTGTCTCTGTGTGTGTACCTAGCTAGAGTCATTACGTTAATAATGATGTGGATCTTTCAACACAGATGTTGACTATTAAGGTCACCTAACAACAAATACTAACCGTGGTACATTGCCTGACCTCATTGCATTTTTTTCAGTACTACGGTCTGAACCTAGGCCCTCAGTTGTGCTAGGTAAATGCTACGCCATTGATCCAGATCCCCAGTCATACAAGTGTTTTTATAAAGTTATGTAGGTTAACTAAAGCTGACAAAAGGCAGAGATAGTGACATATGCCTCCACTGGGCAGGCAAGAACTCACCAAGAAACGTCACATAACATTCTCCAGCTGTTACTCACATTAGTAAGGGGTCTCATTTGAAAGGAACAGAAAAATTAATGTAAAGAGCTAGCAAATTCATACTGGGTTACCTTCACTTGGAAAACTAATTCATATTGATTTGTACTCTGGTTAAAAGTCAGCATAAATGTTAGTTAGTTCTGACTCCCTTAAAGGATTAATATTGTTCTATTATAAACATTCTTTAAAAATATACATTACTGCTTTTAAGTAAATGGCATTTTCAATAAGTGAAATTCAGTGCATTCTTATATTAGCAATACTGTCTTAAAGTAGTACATACAGTCACAGTAATAAAACAAAACTTGCTGAACTCTTCTCTGATTTTCAAAAGTTACCTGAGGAAGACCAGAGAGATGGCTCAGGGATGTCAGGGCTTGGTGCAAAACCTGAAAACCTGGGTTCAATCCCCAAGATACACCACAATAGACAGAGAGCCCCAAGTCCTGAAAGCTGTCCTTCAATCTCCATGCACACACTGTGGCAGTCATGATCATGTGCACAGACACAAATACAAAAAGTGCGATTGCTAACATACAGAAAACAACTGGTAACTGCTAGGCACTTCAAATATTAAAGACAAATATAGTAACAAATGAATAAATCACTGAATAAGTGAGTCAAAAAACTAAGCAAGTAAATAAAATAACCAAAGCACTAGCCTGAAGACAAAGGAAACATGATAGCTTAATTGACTTATTATTGAGGCCATGATCATGAATATTAAAATCTGAAATGTTAATGGATTTTTATACAGACATAGTAGTGCTATCAATGGCAAAAAATTTTGTGTTTTCAGAGACTAACTCTCACTAGATAAAAGTGAAATACATCAGAGCAAAATTGATGAAGCCCCCGCCCCCTTACATCAAGGAAATTTGCTTATTTTCATGTTTTTGGTCACCCTGTGCAAAACCAATTAATGAGGATGGAATATAGCCCAGATGTTATGAGCACTTGTTCTTGCAGATGACTCAAGTGCAGTGGCCAGCACCAGAGGGCAGCAGCTCAAGATCATCTGCAACTTCAGTTCCACAGGATCACACCCTTCTCATTTCTGCTGCCACCCAGCACACATATGGTTGGTAGGTAGGTAAGTAGCTAGGTAGGTAGATAGATAGATAGATAGATAGATAGATAGATAGATAGATAGAAATAGATAGATTACAGGCAAACACTCATATACATGAAAAAATAAATTAACATTAAAAAAGAAAAATGGCAAAATTATTATGTTGTTAGTTTGTTGATCATTTCAAGAAATCTATTTTTCCTATTTTTGTCAGTGTCATGGGGGAGGAAATGCATCTTAAGACAATACCTACAGTTCATGGATAGCATAATCTGAGGTTGTGGTTTTGTTCAAAACTATTGCCATTTGGGAAACTCTTTAATTATTTAAGTGTACTTTATTTATGTGATATTAAAATTGTATAGTCATTCTATGACTGAAAATTATGTATTTTTGTCTATTAACCTGGAATGCTGTCCTACTCTGAGCTTATTTATTGTAAATCTAGCCAATGAGGCTGGATTATGTTAAAGATAACTGGTTAAAAAATAGGATTCCCATTTCAAATGGCATCAATAAGGTAAACATAACATTTTTGATAGTTTTTAAAAGTTTTACTTTATATGGAAATTTCTTAGCTATACATTCCTTATCAAAATTAACAAACTGAAATAAAATAATAGTGAACCTAAAATTTTGTAAATATATTACACAATGGTAGCTGGCCTCATCACTTGCTTTTGGAACTTTAGAAAACAACAGTTTAATTATGGAATGTACAATACACACACAATTGACCAAAAATACATAGGTAAGAAATTATAATTCACAAAGAAGAAACAAAACCTTTTGATTCATTCAGGGCAGGCTCAGAGACTTAAAGGCACTTCTGACTATAACCCTGACTATATGAGTTTAATTCCAATATCTCATATGGTGCAAAAAGAGAAGCAATTCCCACAACTTCTGCTTTCGAAATGCATGGCATGGTACATAGGCAATCATGTGTAGGCAAATACACATGTGCACGTGGGCACGTGCACATACACACACACACACACACACACACACACACACACACACTCAAGTCATATGTGGTTGGAATAAAAACCTCATCTAGAACATTTGAATAATAGTTTATCCAAAGACTAAACTTTTCTTTCAACAATCCAATCACCCTGACAAGAATATGGACATATCAAAGTTAAAGCTTGACCAATTAACATATGAAGGCAAGTTCAAGAAAGATATGCATATACCCAAAAGTAGAACTTAAGAAATAATCTACAGAACTTTCATCCATGTTCTGGATAGAAAAGCCACAAATGGAACAATGTATAAATAGTTTGTCTTTCAGTTTGGTGGGGGATAGAACTGAGCAAGCTGGAGGGATCAAGGACACCACAGGAAGACCTACAGAGCCAACTAACCTGGGCCTACAGTGACTCACAGAGACTGAGCCACCAACCAGGGAGCATGCAGGGGCAAGACCTAGGCCCCCTACACATTTGTAGCAAAAATGTTCGGCTTGGTCTTTCTTCATGTGATTCCACTAACAAGTGAAGCAGAGGCTGTCTTAGTCTCTGTTCCCTGCCATTGGATCCTCTTCCCCTAACTAGATGGCCTGATTGAGCCTCAGTGGGAGAAAATGTGCATAGTTCATAGAACTAGATGCCTCAGGGTAGGATGGCACACAAGGATGGCTCCAATTCTCTGAGGAGAAGGGGGGGGGGGCAATGAGATGAGGGATTTGTAAAGGTGGGACTGGGAGGAGAGGAGTGAGGGAGGGCTTTGGTTGGGATGTAAAGTGAATAAAAACAAATCATTGGAAAAATAAAACAGAAAAAGAGAAGCTCTATACAGAATTGGCTGGAGATGCAGATGAGCAATGGATATAGGAATGTGGTGATATGGAAATGATACAGACAGAAGATTATTTATGTCTTGGTTGTTAAAAATAGGTAAAAGAAGGGAAAAGTAGTTCAGTCAATAATCCATTTATTCAACTAAATTATTACTTACATAAGCATATATCTT
This sequence comes from Montemys delectorum, assembly GCA_019843815.1. NCBI lineage: Eukaryota > Metazoa > Chordata > Mammalia > Rodentia > Muridae > Montemys > Montemys delectorum. The sequence continues at coordinate 24,587 of JADRCD010199207.1, read as the reverse complement.
ATATTACTTATATGAATATATGTGTGTCTTTTACAGTGTATATTAATTCCAATACATTGGTTGCTTGTGAGGCTATAGGAATACAAACATGAGGGGAAAAGAATCAACATGCTGTCTGTTATCCAGGAGCTTATAGTGGAAGAAGGCAGGATGTATATATTTGGTGTCTACCAAAATTATAAATTTATATCTCCTTCTTCCTGTGAGAGAATGGTTTGTAGTGTTATGAAAATATAGAATACTGTGATGGTGTTACAGTGCAGAGATGTAGGAATGTGCAGTCTGTGTAGGAATTGGCTTCAAGAGGCAAGGCTGTGAAGGTATCCCAGCCATCGTGGGAGCCTGCATGAAACCCACGGGCACTTCTAACTTGGAGGGAGAACACATGAAAGCCATGGCTACTTAATTTGGACTTCACAGTTCCGGAGGGTTAGAGTCCATACACTATACATGGGGAGCATGCAGCAGGTAGGCAGGCATTGCACTGGAAAAGTAGCTGGGAGCTTACATGCAATCCGTAAGTATAAAGTCGAGAAAGAGTGAGCTAACTGGAATAGTATGAGTTTTTGAAACCTCAAAGCCCATCCCTCATGACACACCTCCTCCATTAAGTTCAAATCTCCTCAACCTTTCTCAAACAGATCCACAGACTGGAGACTAAGCATTGCACATATGTACCTTTGGAAGTCTTTCTCATTCAAACCACCACATAGGTACTTCTGCCCATGGGACAGGACAAGCAGGAAAGCCACAAGTACTTCTTATACTATCTCTTCTCTTCAACTGAGCTAAGTTAACATTATTTCACTAACAGAAATCCCTTGTTTATCCTCTATGTGCAAGTTAATCCCCATCACAGAAAAATACTTCTTTTTTCTTTTTTCTTTTTTTATTGGATATTTTCCCCTTTCCAGGTCTCCCCTCCAGAAATCCCCTACCCCATTCCCCCTACAACGCCTCCATTAGAGTGCTCCCTCACCCATCTATCCATTCCAGTCTTCCTGCCCTGGCATTCCCCTATACTGGGGCATCAAGCACCATCAGGCTCAAGGGCCTCTCCTCCCACTAATGTCCAACATGGTCATCCTCTGCCACATTTGAGGCCAGAGCCATGAGTCCCTCCATGAGTACTCTTTGCTTGGTGATCCAGTCCCCGGGAGGTCAGGGGTGTCTAGCTGGTTGACACTGTTGCTACCCCCATGGGGTTATAAACCTCCTCAGCTCCTTCAGTCTTTCTCCAACTCCTCAATCAGGGACCCTGTGCTTAGTCCAATGGTTGGCTGTGAGCATCTGCCTCTGTATTTGTCAGGCTCTGGCAAAGCCTCTCAGGAGACAGCCATATCTATCAGCAAGCACTTCCCAGCATCCACATTAGCATCCAGGTTTGGTGACTGTATATGGGATGGATCCCCAGGTGGGACAGTCTCTGGATGGTCTAGATGGCCTTTCCTTCAGTCTCTGCTCCACATGTTGTCTCCATATTTTCTCCTGTGAGTATTTTGTTCTCCTTTCTGAAAAGCGCTGAAGCACCCACACTTTGGTCTTCCTTCCTCTTGGGCTTCATATGGTCTGTATATTATATCTTGGGTATTCAGAACTTTTGGGCTAATAGCCACTTATCAGTGAGTGCATACCATGTGTGTTTTTTTGTGACTGAGTTATCTCACTTGGATGATATTTTCAAGTTCCATTCATTTGCCTGCAAATTTCATGAAGAAAGATACTTTTTAACAGAACAGACTGTACTCTATTGTCTTGCACCAACTATGGAGTGTCACAACCCAATAGTGGCACAAAAAGCAGTTTTCCAGGCCTACTGAAGGCACCAGAGAAGTTTCATGGAATTAGTCTGATAAGGACATCTCAGATTTGCATAAAAAAGATGAGATGAATATGCTATATGTGTGAGAGGGTGGCAAGTTGCATGATCTCACCATAGTGAAAAGATCTTGTTTGAATTAACAGTATGATAAGATTATAAACAGCCTTAAGAGCCAAGCAGACAAGTCTATTCCTCATAAGGAAATAGAAAGAAAATATAGTTTCAGGACATTAATGTGACCTTAGGAAATCCCCATTTTGCTCCAATAACGAAAAGATTTACTCCTGTATGCTACATAAAAAGCAATATTATTAGTTCAATATGACAGTCCAATTGTCAGACACTTTTAAAGCATAATATATTGAAGAACTTAGCATAAGTTGAATGCAGAAATATCCTTTTATATGCTAAAATGAATGTGTATAGCCAACATCATGTGAATGAAGTTGATCTATACTGGTCAAGCATACCTTTCATGATCCAATTTCATATATGTACCACTCTATCATGCTTAAAGTAACAAGCACAATAGTTTGGAAAATTAACATTGGCATAGAACATGTTCACTTTCCTTTAGTTACACATGGGAAAAAATGACTTCTAGCTGGCAAAGTTGAAGCATGCATATTTTCTCTCTTCAGATATATTTGTGATGCAGGCATCAGTGTCCTGCTCTTTCACTGAAGTTAAATACCCAGAAGATATAGCTAATCACTTTTTATTTGGTCCCATCCTATCATCTGCTACACCTGACATGTGCTTAATAAAAGTAACAAAAAATAAAGAAAGAACAAATACGTGGCTAAGCATTCTAGCAGCTGACCACAGCTAAAATATTCCTGGTTGAGGCAAAAATACATGCACAAGTTTCTGTGTGACCTAGAAAGATCCTGGAAGTATATTCCCCCTTGCCCTTTTGTGTTGATTATAACTGAGAGCCATCTCTGCCCTTTTACACTGTTTGGCCACAAGGACAGATGTGTTTCATATCCGCCATCTTTTAGCTTCAGGCAAAGCAGATCACTTTCAGTGATGTGACTGTGTCTCATCTGGTCAGGTAAAGGGCTCAGAGTAGAAGCAGAGGTTTTCTGGAGAATGAAGAACTCTGTCTATACATTGAAGCACAAGAATCCTAGTTGCCAGAATTCTACCTACCAGACAGGTGAGCAAGTTTCTTAAAGTGAACCCTCTCTAAAATAAAAACAAATATATAACTTATATTGTGTCTGTTTCTATTGGACTATAAAGTATGCAGAATCACTAGAACAAGTCATGCAAGACAGGTGCCAACGTAAAAATAACATTCTCATTTGCCTGAGTAGGTTTATACCTGTATATGGAGCACCAAAATTGATCTAGGTTCTAATTATTTTCAAAGTATTTTAATTGAAAGCATCGTTACTGGGTTTTGATAAAAATTTTTTACTGCACAATTTTCTCTGTAAAAGATCATAGTCTAAGGTAAACCTATTTGTTCCAGGCACACAATTTAGGAAGGAGCAAAAGCCCACTCTTGGTCCCCAGAATCCTGACCTTTCTGTGTGCTCAGGATCCCCAGTGTTCTTATCACAACATTCTCTTTGCACAGCACAAATGATTTGTGGGTTTGTTAAATATCCCTTTCTCCTGGCACTTCTGCTAAAAATGTCCCATGAAGCCATATGCACACTCAGTCTTGACACAGTTTTAAAACAACCTTTCTTTTATATATGCCAGCCACCATTTTTATGAGAATTCCAGTCTTAGTATCATTAGAAAATGACACGTATGACTTTTAACCTATACAATTAATGGTAATGATATATTTGACATAACTTCAGAATTTTAGCAAAGAATTCACTTGTTTACCTAACTCTGAGTTTATTCGGAATTATAAAAGATTTCTTTATTTTCATCATGCTTTAAAAGTCTTTTCCCTAATGCCTAATTTATTTTGAATTCGTGTTATTTATCATAGCTATACAAGTAGGCTCCCACGGGAAGAAATTACTAGGAAATAATTTCTAGGTCTCCCCTTCCATCCATGCTTCATTACTGAAACCTTCCTGTTAGCAATTCTAGAAAGAAGAGGAAGAATAAAAATAAGAAACAGAAGGCCAGAATATATAGAATGTATCCACTTCAAAACCAAGAAAGGTGAACTATAGAGTGGAAATGCCCCACATAATGACCACACAAACGTGTGCTTTGCTTCAGGCACTTAAAACACAGGAAATTCTAACCAAAAGAGAAACACTTCCCAAACTAGCCTCTAGTTATTATCCCTGTAGAGATCCTTAGAAACAAACACACACTCTGTACTAGATGATACAAGTGTGATAAAAAGCAATCAGCCTTATATACCCTCACTGTCATGGCCAAATCAAAAATATGGATCTGTGTAGAGAAAAAGGAGATGGCACATTCCAGAAGCCTTTAGAATGGGAACATGGAGTATGTTTGTTTTCCTTACAGGAAGTGACAAAATAACTCTTGCTTTGACCTCTGTCCTCCAGGTAATTCTTCACTGCTCTTCCTTACTCACTCCTGCAAACTCTGAATACTTACTAGCCCAAATGCCACTTTCTTCGTTGCTTTTACTCTTACTGAGAATTGTACTCATGTCAGGGGACAAAATTCAGATTAGGAATAAGTTTTCAGACTACGAAATAGCCATGTAAAGCAGCATTTGACGAAATTAGAGCCTGAAATCAGGACAGTTGCATTTGTGCAAAGTAGTTAACATAAAATAGGCAATCAAGTCATGGTTTTAATATGTGTGGATGTCGGGGGGAGGTTGTTCATGTGTTTATATGATCATGTATGTGTTCTTGTGTGTTTTCATGTGTGTGTGCAATGTGTATGTGCTCATGTGTGTGTGTGTGTTCATGTGTATATTCATATGTGTTCTATATCTGTGTGTTCATGTGCATGTGTTGATGTGTACATGATCATGTGTATTCATGGGATGTGTTCATATGTATATGTATTACGTGTATGTGTTTAATATGTGTACAAGTTCAAGTGTACTAGTATGTCTTCATATATGGAAGTCAGAGTAAACATTGGGTGTCTTTCCCAGTCCTCTCTAACTTTATTTTGTACACAATAGTCAGTCAACTATTGATTGACTGAGTTGTTTGGTTGGTTGGTTGATTGGTTTGTAGGTTCCTTGGAAGACAGGGTCTAACCAAATGTGGAGGCCACTGATTTGGGGTTTGTCTAGGTTGACTGGTCATCAGACTCCAGTAATCTTTCTCTCTTGTCTCTGAAATGCTGGGGTCCCAAGCTCATGCAGCAGCTTCTGGTTTTTAGGTGGATGCTGGAAATCTGAACTCAAGTCTTCATGTTATATAACAAACACTTCACAGACTAAGCAATCAGCCCAATTCTCCAAACTCAAGTCACTCTTAGGCAGCAGTAAATTTATTCAACCAGTCTCATCAAGAATCTTCATGTCTTTGTTTCAGACCAGATTCAGATGGAAAATAAGAAAAAATTAAGCTCTTTGCCCTAACAGGATGTGTAAAACCAGCAAACAATGATTTATAACATTTCAAGTGGAGATAGTATAGACAAGGGATGTTACTGGAATTCACAGACTCTTAGCATGGAATTAAGATGCTGCCATGAGTTTACTTTTGCATAGAACTTTGAAGGATCTGCTAGAAACCAAATGATGGAAAACTAGACGCTTCAAGAGAGTACATAACACCAAGTACAATGACTTCTAGGATTGCTATAATAAAAAACAAATACATTTGTACTTCACAACAGAAGGCTTCAAGATGAAAGGACCCTGAAGAGGGCTAGAGGACTTCCTGAAATTCAAATTTATCACTTGGTTCTATACTCCACTGAAAATTCTCTTGCTTAAAGAAATAAAAGAAATCTCTTCTTTTCATTTATTGCATTACACTTCAGTACTTTCTGTGTCATCACACACTGGAATTGACTTTTCAGAGATGTCCTGGAATCTTTCCATTTCTATCTTCTATGGGGACCTAGAATCCTGTGATGTTTATCATATTAGGGTTGTAAGAAGGCCTAGGAGTGCATATTGTCCTGTCCCTATAATAGTAACCTGTCACACCACTCCAACTTTACATACCTTCTGACATATGGACATTTCAAAATCTGAGTCTGTGCTGGGAAACAGGAGGTGTCACATTCCAGAGGTCTTTAGACACTGAAAGTGGAGCAGGTTTGTCCTGGTTTGAGGAAGTAACACAATGACTCTCCTTTGACCTACATTCTCCCAGTCCATTCTTCCCATCCAAAACGAGACTGCTGCTGATGGAAAAGCTGTTCCCCAATGCCACACATGAAACATGGTATAAGAAATATGCCCTAGAGGGCTCAGTTAGTAAAACGCTTGTCCTGAGAGCACAGGACCTGTGTTCAATCCCCAGAATACACACTGAACAACAACAAAAAAAGCCAAGTATGTTGGTGCACACTTGTAATTTCAGTTCTGGAGAGATGGAGGCAGGATCAGTGGAGGCAACTCTGCTTGGCAAATTCAAAGTCAGTGAGAGACTCCATCTCCAAAAAGATAGGTAGAACCTTTAATATTGTCCTCTGGCATTTACACAAGCACAAACACAGATGTAAACACAGATAAGAAGGAAAAGAAAGTAACTCAAAGTCTATTTTTGTCTTAATATTGCTTAAAGTTTATATACTTACAGTATAAAAATCTTTCATGCTTCCTATAATGACTCAATTTAGTAATGTCTCTTTTTTTAAATTAAGCATGAGTTAGAATATAACTCATTATGTTATATCACTCATATATTATAACTTTTAAAAAAATCATTACTAAGTTCTTTGAATATTCCTTAGTGTTTATATATAATACAATATTTTAAATTTTTAAATTAAATTCCTATCATTGAGTTATTGGTGCCATAGATAATATTTATTTAGGGCTCTCTCTCTTTCTCTCTCTCTCTCGCTCTCTCTCTCTCTCGCTCTCGCTCTGTGGCTCTGTGTGTGTGTGTGTGTGTGTGTGTGTGTGTATGTGTGTGTTGCCCATGTGCATGTATTTGTACCATATGAATGCCTAGAACCTACAGCTAAGTAGAGGGCATTGGGTCATGTGGAACTGTAGCATGGATGGCTATAAACCACAAGTGGGTGCTGAGAAACAAACCCAGGTTCTATGCAAGAGTAGTAAATGTTCTTATCTGCTCATCCGACTCTCCAGGCCAGCAATACACTTTTTTAAAATTTAGAATCCAAATTTAATATTTAGTGTACAAATGTGCTGGCTTTCTCACCTAGGAAGTATATTCAGCCATTGCCAGAAGTATGTTACTGTAATCTGGTGTTTCTAGGATTTCCTGAGTTTGGCTAGTGAGTGTTTTCTTCCTTTTTCTCACCTATTTCTGATAAAAGGACACTTCTCTCCTTGGTGTTTTTCCTGAATGTCTTTGAAAAGTGTCGCATTTAGAAAGAAATACACACTGGTTGTATTTTATATGTTCAGATTTACTGTGTTGGTAACTAGTATCTCCATAAAATAAAAACACTGAAAATGACAGACATAAGAATAGTCTTCCAAGTGAGCAATAGCCCAGAGAATTAAAGGACAATGGTTATTTCTGCCATTCTGGATTCAGCTGGATTTTACTTGCAATCTTGATGTAGGTTTATGTTACACTATTTGCCAGTGCTACAAAACCAAACAAAGCCACCCAACTACACAAACATACAAACATTCAGACACAGCAATAAAGAGTCATTAACAGAGTCACAATACCTAACCAATTCAAAGAAAGGGCTTACATCAGAGAACTGCTACTCAGTCAGGACAGTCTGTCTCCCTTGAGTTAATGAGGAAGGTTTATTACTGGGCTTCTCATGTTAAATCAGAAGAGTAGACTCAGCTTATTAAACACTTCCTGAGCACAGAAGTATACTAGGTTTCATTGGCTGAATAGTGTCATATAAGAAGGCAACACATCTGGAATGCATTTCTTTATTAGGTATTGTACATTCTAAATAGACTGTATTCAAAAAAAAGTCATGGAAAAGCCAATGGATCTTGAACAAACAGCTTACTGGAAGCAGAGAACCAGCAAACTATGAAGAAGCCACTGCACACTTAGGCACAGACATGTATTAGGGCATCACAAAAGACATAGAAGAACTTTTTGCTTCAAAGAGTACGGATTGAGTTGTTCTGTAATGATCATAAGTTACTGGCAAATACCTCCTTTCAAGTTCTGCCATAGGAGGATCATTCTCTCTGAAACTGACTGACACCTAAGGGACATTTTCAGATGTAGTTCAATAGTAAGACACTCCAGTAAGGAAAGGTTATATATGGCAAAATAAACCACTCTGGTCATTGCTATAAACTAACAATAAACTTTGCACTGTGGTCTGGAAAACACTGTGAAAAACAAGCTATAAATACCTCAAGAAGTCCAACAAGTCTAAGAATCTGGCGTATGGCAATGGGCCATAAGTAGCTGGCATCAAGAAATCCTGCGGTGACTACTGGAATGAAGCACACCTCCAGGAGCTGGAAATGCTTAGAAAGCCAGGAAGCAGGCTGTACTTTCAGCCATGCTGACAGACAAAGGGGCTGAGGAAATGGAGTCATTTCAGAAGAGGCCCAGGCTTTAAAGAAGTATAGGAGATTGCTGAGAGAAGGGCTTGCTTCGATGGTAGGATGGGGAGACTAAGTAATTTACCGAGACAGAGAAAATATTAAGGGATAAATAGGTTTCATGTATAAGAAAGAAGCCTAATTGTTGGACATCAAGGGTTTTTTATTTTGTTTTTTTACTATAACATCCAGAATGCTAGGCTAGAAAGCAGTTACACTTCCTACTGCACAGAAGAAATTCCCCTCAGTGAGGGCAGGGCTTACGCACAAATTAAGATCTAAACAATGCTAGGAATAAAAACAGAGTTTGACAAATGTTACAAAATAGACTTTAAGGGAAATATCCAGTTAAGCAACCAACTGTTTTTTCTCTTTGAGATTATTATTTATCTAACTTGACTCACTGGCTTAAGTATATTATAAAATATATACATGTATGCAGTTAGTCTAGTAAGAGTTTCATGACAGCTAAGTTCAACTATGTTCCTGGCATTCTGTCAATCTTTAAGTACATTCTCTGCTACACACACACACACACACACACACACACACACACACACACACACACACTGTGACATTGATTAACTCATCACTTAAATAGATGAACTGGTAGATAAAAGCTAAAACAAACTATATTTCTTCCTTTTTATGGGACAAGAACATGATTCATAACTGTATCGAAAGTCAACTTTTCTTGAGTAAGTCACTCAAAGCTCTTTGTAAAACCTTCCAGACGATGAGCTGCACTTCTCCAAAACCGAAAGAGAATGCATGGTTGAACAGCCTATGTGTGAGTGCACTCATCCTCAAAATGATACATGTCATACCTTGCATTTTCCTTAACAAATTAAACTTCACAGTAGGAGGAGTGAGAGGACTGAGAAGGGAGGCTGTTGAGGGTTTACACTGTTTGAGAAACACAGTGAGACAGTGAGAAGATCAGCCTGGTGCATCCTCTGTCACCTCTTCTACCTGACCAAGAAGCCAGAGCAACAGCATTGAAGATGGGGGAAACAAGATGAGTCTGTCCTGATGTCTCTGTGCCTGGTTGACCAGATATCAAAGAAATAGACCCCTAGGCAGTGAGACAGCTCAAAAGGTAAAGCAGTTACCAATTAAGCCTGACAACCCATGGGGAAGGAGAAAACTGTCTCCACACAGCACATACATTACTGATCCATATAATAGTTTGCAACATACACAAATATATTATATAAATATGTTTTAAAAAATGAACAGAATACATATTCTTTCAAAACTTTCTATGCATGCTAGTTAGTACTTTTGCATCATGGAATAAAAAGCTCAGACTGATCTAGATAGCCTGACAGGCTATAGTGAAGAGACACAAAAACTTCCTCATTACTATTTGCATCGAATTGACTTTACAATGTTAGAAGAAATACATGACACAAGATACAAACTACTTTCCACATAGAAGTATGCAGTTCACCATAAATAGTGTTATTGTTCTTGGTAAAATTATGCCTCACCATTTCCAAAACATAAAAGAAAGAGGTGCATGTGTTTATCAAAGTTCTAGAGACACCATCAATTTTAAATCTTTCTTAGAAAGGCTTTCTTTGGAGGAAGAAGTTCCTTGGGGTGAGGGTATAAACACTGCTCTTTTAAAATACTTATTTACTTTATTGTACATGTATAATGGTGTGCCTCAGTGTATGTTTGTATGTGAACCATGTGCATGAATACATATGCAGAGATCAGAAAAGAGTGTCAGATACTTGGAATGGGAGTTGAGATACAATGTGGGTGCTAAGGGCTTCTAACCACTGAGCCACCACACCAGCCACCAGACATGTATTTATTTATTCATTTAGTCGGCCAGTATTTGTTGAATATCAATAAGGCAGGCATTAGTAATTTCTGGTAACTCAATCCTGAACCAATTCCAAAAGACACATACAATTAAAACCTGTAGTATGTGTCACATAATAGAAAAACCCATAACTAAAACAATACATAATAGGGCAATTGACATAGCACAGAAAACCAAGAGAAGTAACTTACATCTGGATATCTGGATTAGAGAAGGGAGGGGATAGGACAGAGCTGAGGTAGGACAAGCATTACAGGAAAGGAGATTCAGGAAGTAAACATGTGAACATGACTCAGGAAGGTGTGCAGATTTTATCTAAATTCACTGCAGAAGTAGGGCTTTGAGACAACTCTATGTGTTTATGATGCTGTGTGTATATACATAAAGTAAATAATCAGTGTAATTTTATAGAACTTTTAAAATTATGAATATAATATAAATAATTTAAATCCTGAAGTCATATTCAAAGTTCTAAGTAATTTGACCCAGCAGCTTCATTTCCAATCACCAAGGAGAAATATTTTTAACGTTTTTTAATATCAAATGGATGATGTTTAAAAGCACAGATGACCACTATCACTTTTCCTTTTAATGTATTACACAGGGAAACAGTTCGTACTTAACCTTAGCTCCAAAGGAAGCATGTTTCTTTCATGGATGCTTTCACTCAGCCTCTCCTTGTTCTCATTGCTTCTCTCAGCCCACATTTCATTATTTATTGTTAACTGACACCCCTGCATAGTGAAGATCATATGGCTGATAAAGGCTCATGTCATTTATATAAAGCTAGTAGGTTTTGTCAGTACCCAGTAGGGGAGTCACGCAGAAGCCGTCAGTCATATAGTAGCCAAGGATACATTATCAAAATGATACACCTGTGACATCCAATCCAAAACCACACTGCAAAGAGATCAGCTGACAGAGAGACTGTCTGATCTGTGCCTGGCTAGGCTGGATATCACCCCACTCACACATGATTACGAAGTCTGATTTAAGAGGCTTTTCCTCGGTGAGGACATATCCATGCACTGTCAACAGCATACAGATATGTGAAAATCTTTTAATTCAGCTAATCTGAAAGTAATTCCATTTGGTTATTGGAAAGTCATGTGTAGTGTTTGTACAATTTCTTTACTGTCACTATAATATACTTCTGTGCTGTCATCATAAATAGACATGCTCAAAGTCAACTCTACTGTTTACCTTTATGCTTACAAAATGAAAATACGCATTTTTAACATTTAATGTCTCTATAAAAACTCTCACTCACTTCATTGACAGCCATTACATATAGGCTATATCTTTACAAAAGACTGTCAGACTTTATTTTGTACGATAAAAAAAAAAAAATAAAACACACACACACACACACACACACACACACACACACACGTACAGAATACTGATAGGTCATGCTCCTATTAGTAATACAATCTCTTGCTAAGAGATAGCAAAATGATCTATGAAAGTTTTGCTACTGCTCTGAAAACTTCCCTACAAGCTGAAAATCATTGTACTATATTCATGGCAAGTCATGTAAAGGTGGCCAAAGCATCATTTTGGTACATGTAAGAATTAAAGATAAAAATCTAATCTATCCACCACATAAATCAACTTACAAATGAATATTTGTAAATACATTATTTAGTAGATATGCATATATACAGGATAATAAAATGTTATGCATTCTATCAATGCTCATTAATACTGTTGCTCTACACCTTATCAGGTTTCTGTGGGGAAGAGACCCAAGATGTTTAAGTAATGAAGAAGTCACTGTGATAGCATGAAGAGGTGGTACACCACAGGCTTGCTACTGTGTCTTAATATGATGTGGAGACATGCAACGACTCAGTACTATTTCCCTACAAGCACTTCACTACTGTAGAAGTCCAAAAATAAACTACTTATTCTAAGACAGACAGATTTAGCCTGTCAAGTGAAGAAGAAATACTGACCACAAAATCCAAGAAGAGAAGTCATAAAACATTTTACATCAGAACAGGCCCAACTTGTCCAATATTTAACAGTATCTAAATGTATCACAAAACAAACTTATCTTCCTTGTCTTCTTTACTGTTCTCTACTCCAGATTTGCATCTTAGACCCTGTAGGTCATCCATAACCTACTAATCCTATGAGCCCTTTAGTAAAAGACAAAGTAAGTTTCATCTACCGAATGAAGGCTTTTCAGACAAAATCTAGTACTAAATGTTACTGCCATGCTCTGAACCCCTGGACACCTCACTAGACCTGTAATCCCATGCTATCATCAGCTGTTAACTCCATATTTAAGTATGCACATCAGATTCCTTCAAACTGCCTATGTGTTTCTCAAGAGTAGGGTATACAGAAGGACGTTCCTGTGTGTTTCAAAACTGTCTAGACAACCCACTACTCAAGAGAGGCCTTTAATATGAGCATTATGATGAATAATAATGTATGATAAAAAAGCAAAGAACTACTACTGTAAGGTCATAAACGTTTCATTTTCTACTTCAGGTATTTGATATTAACTAACAGTCTATAACATTAGAAATACCTTTGAAATAAGAAACAATTACCAATTCCAATGACATTAAGAATTTTCCATAAATATGACTTCCAGTATCACAGTGATAGAACTATCTCTATGTTCCAACACTTGGCTATGATTCCAAATTCAGTGCTTTAATGTGGTGTGGTCAGAGTCTACCTGACATCAAGACACCCCAGCACTGCAAATGCACATGAAGCTAGCAGTAGTACACAGACAATAGATGGTGATAGATAGACAGATGATAACATATAGACATATATATGTATGTAATCAAACTCTTAACTCTATTCAAATGAACGGACTGTTAGGGAAAGCTGCTCACACTGGGGTTTGCCACACAGACTTTCTTTTTTAAATCAAAACAGTTCTGGTCAGTCTCTTTAGGCCAGATGAAGACAAATCACTCTGATAATAGGTTGACTGATGTGTGTGTGTGTGCGTGTGTGTGTGTGTGTGTGTGTGTGTAACTACCAAAGGTGAAATCATATGTAATATGGAATTTCAGTCTGACTATAAAAAAAAACCATTATATATGACAGCACTAAGGAAAATTCAGCTCAAAATTAATTGAAGTGGTGTTCCACTGTCACTGTCCAGTCAGCAGTTATATAGAAACATAGTTTGTGACTTCAAAGGACATAATAAATTTGCTAAGGTACTCAGGTAGACACTGTGCCAACTCACATCTAAGCTTCAAATTAAGACCCTGTAATTGGCACTTGTTTAAAGCAAACACAATGGGAAACCAAAACAAACTAATTATTCTATAGCCTAGATGAAGAGCACTCTAGGTTGTCCCCAGTAACTAGATTTAAAAGAGTCTGTGTCGACACAAACTCATATAGCTACAGCCGCCCAGGGGCTTTGAATTACACCTCTTCACGTAAAATAGGTGAACATTCTTCGAACAGCCCTTATGGGAAGGGAAGAATGAAAGGTGTGTGTTACGTTTCAAAAGGAAAGTGCTCAACTGCAATGGTTTGACGAGTGAAAGCTGCCAAAAACAAGCAGGTTTTCTGTCCTGTGGTCCTACTGGGACCACAGAATAGGTAAGAGGAACAGACAGCTGGGAGTCTCAGAAACATCAGAGCAGAGGGGTTCATGACCTCCAAGGAGCACTTCTACCTGTACAGACCAGAGTCTATTTCATACTTCCTTCTTTCATTTTACAGAGCAGGTTCCAGGAGGTTTAAAAATAAATAAATAAATAAATAAAAAGCAGGATTGCTTCTAGTTCCGAACAGGAGGGGCTCAGCGTACACAGAAGGGAACCCCACAACTCTGCCATAAATAGCCTTTCTTCTTCGTCGGGATACTAGCCCCTTTGCATCAATCAGCAAGGCGCAGCCTCCTGGCAGAAGCACCATTCACAAATCCCTCGGTCGCCCCTTCGCGCACGCTCCCTAGGCTCTGGCACCCTGTGCGCGAGTCCCTAAGACTGGAGCCCCCAAAGGTGAGGGGCCTGGCAGCCACCTGCTGTCAGCGCGGGGCTCACTTTCCGCCCCGGTGACCCGGCGCGAGAACCCACGCAGGAACACCCTACGCCCGCACCCCGCGATTCCCCGGAGTGCGCCACAAAGCAATCGGTCCACTCTGCGTGGCGGGCTCCGGAGGCAGGGGCGGTCGGCGTGGAGCTCCCGCCTGCCCCACCGCACCGTCTCCGCCCCGGGGCTCCGCAACCGGAACCCGAGCCAACTCTGCGACCGAAACTATCCCCCCTCCCCCGGGTTGCACGAGCCGGGCCACGTCGCGCAGTGCCCACGCCCGCCGGGCGAGTCCCCCCCACCCCGCCCCCGCAGGGCCGGCGGCCGAGCCGGGGCGAGTCACCTGGTCGCGCTCAGCCCAGGCCCCACGCGAGCCGGGCGCACCGCGTCGCTACCTTGGAGCGGCAGGCTGGTCCCGAGGCGGCGTCCACTGGGGGCTCGGCCGCTGTCTTCAGCACTCCTCCCGCCGCTCCCGCCTGCGCCACCGCGGCTGCTCCGCCGAAGCTTCGCAGTCAGTCATAACTGAGCGAGGGATGGGAGCGGGCGGGGCGCGCGGCGGCCGCGGGTGGGCGGCGGTGTGCGCAGCGGGGCCGCGGGGCGGCTGCAGCGAGCGCCTCCCCGGGCAGGCCGCGCTCCCGGCGGCAGGAGGCGGCGCCGCGGCCTCTGAGAGGGTGACAGAGTCGGGCCGGGCGGGGGCAGCCCGAGGGCGGCGCCGGCCAACCGCGTCGCTGGCTTCCGCGCACGCAGCCTGGCGCGGCGACACGCGCACACCCGCGGCCGAATCGGGGGAGGGAGCGGAGCCCGCCGAGCGCCGGATCCCCGCGCGCTGCGAGTCGCCGGGGGCAAGGAGGGCCGCGCGCTGCGGGACGCTGAAGGCTGGGACAGCGCTGCGCCTGGGCTCTCTGTGACAGGGATATTGTCTTTCCCTTCCTGGAAATAGGGGTTATTACAGTGTTCTGTCCGGGTTTTCCCGTGTCGCCCGCCCCACGATCGTCTTGACAACTCTCTAGCTAACAAGGTAACAAGGAGCTGGCCTCCTTTCCTTTAAACAGGTCATGCCTCCCAGTAACCAGTTGTGGCAGTAGATTTTAAGAATGGAAGCCTTGGGATTGGCTGGGAGTGGACTCCTCTGCCTACTCTTGCGGTCCTCAGTAGCATTCCAGAGTCCGTGACCAGCCTGACACCATTTGACTGGTGACCTCTTGGAGAAAATGTATCTCTTTAGAGATGAAAATATTTCTGATGCTTGGTGCAGTTGTTTACCTAATTTATTTTCCGGCGATCCCGTCTCCCCTTGCACGGCATCATTTCCTTTAAGGTTGTACTGGGACCTGAACGGTTTTCCATTCATCCTCTTTATCCCCATTCCTTATATTTATGCCTTTAGCAGACAGTACAACACATGGAAACCATGTAACTCTCACAGAAACATTTAACCCATTCTGCTAGAATAGAGAACCATTTCAAGGTACATAATATGTTGATAAGATCATACAGCAGAGTTCTTACTGGTGCCTTCGTTCTCAAAGTTTAAGTTCTTCATGATCTGGTGTACTACTTTGTTTGGAAGCAACCAGCGTTCCTGCGAAAGTCGAACAGCCTGCTCTTTAAGTACATGTGCATATTTGTGTGAATCTTCTGTTTAATCTGTCTGACTCCTGCGATGTGTCTGTGGAGGTGGAGTGTACATGAAGTATACCTTTTGAATGAATATGATTGTGATTGTTATATGCTCTTCTGTGAGAGTAACTCTGCTATTTTATTATTATTATCATTAATTATTATTATATAACAAAACAAGACACTCCGAAGAGAGGTGATAGTAAAGTTGATTCTGCATTTTTCGTCTTGTGTGGTTTATGGCAATTGCATATTTAGCATTTGTCAACCTACACGTGTGAGAGTGTATGTGTCTTTGATGTCTGTGTTCATATGTGTGGCTGCAGATATGCGCATTTCATACCTCTTTGTGTATCCTCTCTGCCGACTTTATTGAAACTTGATACCTTCAGTTCTAAGGTACTCAGCCTAGAGCACTTAGAAGCTTCAAAGGATTCTCTGTAGTGAAAGGCCCAGGATTATGCATGTTATCACACTCATTGAGGGAGGGGTATTCTGGGGATCCCCCAGGTCAGTACAGGGTCAGTACAGGTCCTCACCTTTGCACAAACAGCAGCAGTCACTGAGCCATCTCCCTAGCCTCAAGTCTTTCAAAATGTTGCTGTACCCAACACTCCCAGGTCTCATGCAATGAGTAGGTTAAGAATGGTTTGGACATAAGGAGAGGGATAAAGAAAGGACCCAGCCAGGACTTTACTCTGCTTGCTGTCCTTCCAAAACTATGTTAGCCACAAAGCCACAAGTCTTACACATTTCTTCAGAGGTTTAGGCGATTATTAATAGGCTGACCTAAAACCCTCTTGGATGCCACGTCTCTTTTCTTCACAGTGTAAGAGAGCCTTACAATCTGATGACTTTTAGGAATGGACAAGGACTTTAGAAACCTGAAAACACTCGAAGCTATAGCTGGAAAAGTTAGGAAAGTTCGCACCGCCATCTTCAGTAGGAGAAATCTGTGGTTACCGCAAAAGGCAATTTTGTGGAGAAATGATCTCTAAACATTTTCAGCTGGTGAGTTACAAGCTGTAAATAGACATTTTGAAAAGTTCTGTTCATTTTTGAAGAACAGTGCTTGAGACTATTGGTCAAGTTCTGACCACTTAATTGACTTGGTACTGTTTATTTCATTATGATCAGTAGTGATTTTTATTCTATAATGCACACTTCAAAATTATAGGAGATGTCCCAGGGCATTTTGGTAACCACGACTGACGACAGTTTTCACACTCACAAATTGCATTCATAATTGGTGAGAACCATGGCAATCTGTCAGTTGCCATTTTCATTAAGACATGAAAGCTAGCATTTTCTTATGTTACGAATTTTTCCCAAATAAAGATTTGAACTCGTGCACTGGACTAAAAGACATATGGAATATGTGCCCTAAAACACACTTCTGAAAAGTGGATTCATTTTCATTATTTTTTTTCTTGAAAAAAAAACCTATGCTAGAAACCTCATTTATGAATTCTAATGGACACTTGAGGAAGTTAGTAAATGAATTATTCTCTTTTAAGATTGCTTCATCTTTCAAGTGGAATTTCCCAGTTGTGATGCGTTCAATGTGATAATTTTTGCTGTGATAGAAAAACAGAAAGCTAATGACTCTTTCCAGTTTGTTCGTTTTTATCTCTTATGTGTGTGCTGCTGTTAGGCTCCCAAGTGTGTCTAACTGGCACGTTGAATGAAGATTTGGCATTGCAGCATTTGATGAAAGCAGAAAAATTAGGTTGCCAGTTACATGTGTGTCCCTTATGTGCACTGCGTTCCCACTAGCAATGAGCCAAATTCGGCATTCCTAAGAAACACCACTCAACCCTAGAAGCAGGTTTCAGAAAAGATAATAGAGGTTTTTTTCTTTCTTTCTTTCCTACACTGTTATTAGTTATAAAATAATTTAGAAACTGAATTAGGTTTAATATATTTACAAGACAATGTAGATGAAGAAGTGATGATATGGATGAGTAGCCAAATGCTCTCTACCTGGCCTGAGAGCCTGAGTTTGATACCCATTATCCTCATAAAAGCCAGGCACAAACAGCAGAACACACCTGTCATCTGAAGAGGGACAGACAAAAGGGTGTTAGGGCTTGCTGGCCAGCCTGTTTAGGGAAGTCTTTGAGCTCTGGTTCTATGACGGACTCTGTCTCAAAACATATGGTGAAAAGTGAATGAACAAAACACCTGGCATTAACCTCTGGCCTCCACATGCACACAGACTCACTCACACCCGAACATTTAAATAATTTTGCATCTCTTCCTTTAATCTTACCTAGGTGTTGTTCTTTATGATGACTGCTATCCCATGAAAGCTACCTATAGGAACCCGAGGAGACGAGCAGCAATTCATGCCGAGCAGGACTGGGAAAGAAACTGAATCCAGACTTAAATGGGCGAAGCATATGAATTGACTCAACTGCAATTCTGGGTCCAGAAAGCACCAAATTGTAGAATTAATGTGGAAACACATTGATTGGGATAATCAACCAGATAATAAGGCACAGAAGACAAGAAAAATTATTTTTTCTAAGCATTGTTGTGTTAACTATTGCTTAGTAATTTGTGTATGTATGTGAAAAGACAGATAAAAGGGAAGAGAGACAGGAAGAGAGAGGAGGAGGTCATTACCTGATGTAATTATTGCATTTGATTAGTTTATCTGAGGACAATATTTTTTTTAAATTTACCAAATCAGTGAGTTAATTTGTTAAATATTATCTATGTCAAAGAAACTGGGCTTTGAGTTTCCTATTCTACATGATCCTAGCACCTACATGGTAATATGTATTTCATTCAGACAGTTGTTGACACACTGAAAAGCATCATCTAAATCATCCCTAAGAACAGTATCTTGATAAAATTTGAAAGTAGCCAAAGCATATGTATAGATATAAATATAGCAATAGCAAGAATCAAACTGCAATGAGAACATATTTGTACTACTTGAATATACAACAAGCAAACAGCATTAATAAAATAGTCTGAGCCACATTAAACCAGTACTCTGGGAAGCTGGAACCTGCTTTTACCATCTGTCAGCTTCTACACTGGCAGCCGCACAAATGAGACTTCTTTTGAACAAAACATCACAGCAGGAGCCACAGACATGTGAATTGTAATTAAAATGTGAAAATGCATTTCATTGCTTTTGTCATTTATAGAAAATATATTGTGAAATTTATACTTATAAAATTATATCAAATTTAAACCATTTTAATATTCCAAACGTGTACACTGTTTTATCCAAACCTTGGCCTTTATGAACAGTGTGTTTTCCTTAGGTCTGGTTCACTCTTTAATGAGGGTCAATTGTTTCCTAATCGCTCAAGTACAGAAAAACAAAAGTATAAATCTGCTGAGGACAAATGCTATTGATTTACTTTTATATAATAGCATTCTCTAGAATAAAAACCATTTTCTATAATAAAAAAACAAGTACATCCCCTGAGAAATATAAAGCCAAATCAGATCTTCAACCCTGAGATAAATTTTTTCCTCCCTTTCATATCTATGAGAACAAGAATGTTCTAGATTCTTAGCTTTTCCATATCTGATAAACCAAACTCACAGCTCATGAGATATAACTGTTTGTGTTACATTCATTGAACAAGTGTTCAGAAATAGCAATAAGATATATGCTCCAAATTGCTTACCAAAATATGAACCGATGTTAAAATAAAATGTTTATATTCAAAAAGTTTTATCTCTATTTTTAATGTATGAGTTATTCAGGTTAATTTTAAGGTTATCCTTCTTGTATCTGTTATTATGGAGTTTATCAGATGGATTTCTGTTTTACGTTCAAACACACTGATGTCTCTGTAAACACCTTGATATTCCTAAGCTGCCATTGTGGCGCAGCCATGCCTTCATTCTCATACGTTGCTTGCAACTTCCCCTCCAAACACTGACATTAATAAAACAAATTTTGAGCTGGAAAGATAGTTCAGCTGTTATGAGTGCAGCTGTTCTCACAAAGAACCAGAATTGGGTTATCAGGACCTGTATCAGGCAGCTCAAAACTGCCAATACATAACCCAGTTCCCTGGGGTTGAGTGCCTTCTAGCCTCTGTGAGCACCTGCACCCAGTTGTACACACCTAAGCACATGCACCATGACATATACAAAGTTAAATAAAAATAAGAATGTAGGAGTTTGTCACTAAATCACATGATTCAAATACACCTGACACGTATTCTCCTATCACATATTTCTGACAATGTCAGGGGAACACTAAGTGTCAGGACTTAGGTCTCCTCTACTTGACTTTAGTGGACTTTTGTGAAGACCTCACCATTGGTGAAAATGGTGTGTGATCTGCTAGCTCTACCATCGCCATCACTGTGCTCCCGGGACAACTGCTCTTGGGCTGTAAACTCCCTACTATGACAAAGGAGAAGACAACATGATGTCCCCAGTATTCAGCACCATCTGACAGGTGCCATATGTGCTGATATGCCAGCCATCTATGAGAAAGGGCCTTGGTGTCTTATCCCTGCCCTCCAGTCATCCACATG
Source organism: Montemys delectorum (assembly GCA_019843815.1). Taxonomy (NCBI): domain Eukaryota; kingdom Metazoa; phylum Chordata; class Mammalia; order Rodentia; family Muridae; genus Montemys; species Montemys delectorum. The sequence continues at coordinate 4,170 of JADRCD010199207.1, read as the reverse complement.
AAATAGAAATAAGTGGCATTAGATTACCTACTCTGTGTAACAAATTCCCACGAATGCACAGACATTCTAAAGTGATGCCGGCTGATAGAAAGTTTTGAAAGTTTCGAAACTTGGAAATCTCTGTGCACCATCACACACCAGAAAGGAAAATTTATTTCTCATACTGAGCTCCTGAGATACACAGCCACATCCAAATTCATTCTTGCTGGCAAAATCCTGCTCCTTGTGTTTCAGAGACTGAGACCTTTGTTTCCTTAGTATGCGGCTCTTCCGCCAAGAGAAGCTTCAAATCTCTGCGATTTACATCCTTAACGTCCTCTTAGTCCACCAACTTGAGAAAACTCTGCCTTTAAAGGAGTCATGTGATTATGTTAGGAGGATTGAGAAAATCTTCTTATCTTCGCTTGACCGTGCATATAATATTACTAATCACCTGAGCAAAATCATTATATGCGCAGGCTCTATCTACATTTAAAGTGAGGATGAATATGCAAAACTGAGGATTCTTAGGGGTTATCACTCAGTTCTGCCAGTCTCTTCAGCACTGGACTATAAAGCAAAGCTGGGGTCATGAAGGACTGCTCATCATTATATCTCTGAAGCTCTGTATTCGGGGCAAAGGAGTGGTTTTATCATGTAGATTCACTCTTTTAGTCACCATCTGTGATAATAGCAGTGTATTATTACCTTGTTTTTTTAATCTTATAGACTTTATTTTCCTTTAAACTATTTGTAGCCTTTTGCTTGTGCCATCCCTTTTAAGTTGTTGTTTCTTCCTGGATTGACTTAAAAATGAGAATTATCAGTGGAACAACCCAATCAAGTAATATAAACTCATAAGAACCCCTTTAACCCTATTAATTGTATTGCTTTCTAATCACTGTTATGTTAGTTAATATCCATAAAACATCTTCATTTCCATTTAGAATGTTAGCAAAGTAAAAACTGAAGGGACTCTAGCAGTCCAATAAATTTGTTATTCAATACACTGAAGAAGTCCAATACAAGGGCTAGAAAACACACACACACACACATGCATTTCCCACAACATACCTTGGTACAGGAAATAAGCTACTGAAAAAATGCTTAGCCCTGCAGGGAACATATGCGTCGCAACCGCTTTCACAGGAACAGGGTCACCACTGAGGAAGAAGGAGTAGAAGGAGCCTGAGGCGGTGAATGACTGTGAGGAAATACTGTCTTCTGGACAGCAAGGCAGCTGCACATGAAACTCACAGCTGCCAGAGCAGCATGCACGAAACCTGGGCCAGTCTATGCTCACTGAATCTTTGTAAGGAGACAGGAGTAGGGAATAGCATCCTACTTGAAGCAGTGGAGATGCTGGCAATCATTAGCTTCTAGAAGAGGAAGAGATATTCTTCTCTAAAAATGTATCCACTCTTAAGTCAACCACTCTCCGGTAAAGACCACACCCAAAAGTATCTGGGTAGCCCAAATTGGTCATGAAGAATTGAAACAAACAAGAGTGGGTAGGGAAGAGGGATTGGGAATTTTAGAAGAGCTGGGGATGTTAATATGATCAAAACAAACTCTAGGAAAGCCAGGCATAGTGGTGCATGCCTTTAACCCCATGACTCAGGGTACTGAGGCAAAGTGATCTCTGAGTTCTATGTTCAAAGTCTATAGAGTGAGTTCCAGACCAGCCAAGTCTACATAGTGAGACCCTGCCTCAAGAAAACACAAACAAAGAGAAGCCAAAAACAAATAAAAAAAACTTTTACATTTTATGAACCTTTCAAAGAATCAATTTTTAAAAATAATTCCTAAAAACGAGATACTCACGAAAATAATTTGAATGCAGTGTGAAGTACAATGCAAAGGGCACATGGACATTCACAGAAATCACAATCCAGAGGTACACACTACAGCAGTATCAGAAGCTAACGCTTGGTCCTCCTTTCATTTTTGGCAAAATCTGCACTGCAGTGGCTTTCTATTACATTGATCAAACAGAACACATTTCTGAGGATGATTTTTACCTTAGGAGTAGCCAGAAGAGGAGTCTTCAGCCTCCAGAGCACTGGTATCAAAGGCAAGTGCCACTGAGATCTCTCAGACATCGGAGCCACCATCCAGGCAGCATACAAGAGCTGGTCTGTGTCCCCCCCCCCCAACCTCCCCCGGCACATATATAGCAGAGGACTGCCTGGTCTGGCTTTAGTGGGACAAAATGTGTACCTAAATCTTGAGAGACTTAAGGCCCCAGGGGGTGGGTGGCCTGATTGGGGGTTAGGGGAGGGGGGACAACATCTTGGAGACAGGTGGAAGAGGAATAGGACGAGGAACTGTATAGGAGGGCAAACCCAAAGGGGGGTAGTGATTGGACTGTAAAAAAATAAAAGTAATTTTTTTAAAAAAAAGAGGATTCTTCATGAGATTTAAAAGAGTAACCCAAAGCTGTTCCTTCATTCCACTCAGTGTAGAGAACCAGATGCCACTTCAGCTTGATATTTGCAGCAGATCAACTTGCTGGCCAAGATCCTTTGGCTCCTGCAAGATATCCTCTATCCTGTGTTTTGGGTAAGTGCCACTGTGTGAGGCATACCATGACCTTCTGTAGATGTCACTTGTGTCATTGAAGCTGTAGGCGACACGAGAAAGATAGAGATGCATAGGATCTGTTGGAGTTCTAACTATCGATTTTGCTTCCTCTCACCTCCATGGACAGTCTTCTTGCCAGCTGTCATTTCATGTGATCATCAGTAGCTTCAAGCCCTCGTAGGTAGAATGGTGTCCATCCGACTTCCATATCCGTCTTCTGGTCCACAATTACAGGAAGACAAATCTGTGGATTGAATATTTATCCCATTCTATATTATCTCTGCTTCTATAATGAAACACACACATACATATACTTAGCTCTTTGGTTAATCCATGTAGGCTCAGAATTTCAATACTACCTGTATGTTGATGACATTCAGTTTATATCTCCAGCCTGGAATCCTTGCGTGTCTGACTTACAATTACTTATATTTCCTCCTGAATTAAAATATCTCAAAGTTAGCATATATAAGGACTATCAGAGGAGCTAGAAAGATGGCTCTGCAGTTATGAGCACTCGTTGCTTTTGCAGAGACAGGGGTTTGGTTCCCAACACACTGACATGGAAGCCCACAACAATCCATAACTCCAGTTTCAGAGGATATAATAATAACCATAGGCACACATGTGGTGCACAACATATATTCAGGCAAAAAATACTTATACACATAAATAAAAATCTATTTCTTTGAAAAGGCTTCTAGAAGTCCTTTCAGAATTTATCTATACAGTGGTCTTCCCCATCTTAGTCAAAGGCAGCTTCATTCTTCTCTTATGATAGTATGCAATGTGTCAACAAAAATGTCATCCTCACTTTATATAGACTAGCTAACAACTTCTCAAAAGCTCTAATGTCATTGTTGGCTCTAAATCATCATCTTTCACTTAAATAAATATGTAATTTATTTCTGCTTCTTCTGTTGCCCTTTCTGTACATACTCAACTGACTGAGTTGTAGAAAAATCTGAATTATTTCATGCTATCATTCTCAAAATCTCCAAATGGGACCCTATCTGACTAATCCAAATGATCTACAGACTCAGTATTTGAGCACATGCCTCCACCACCACCAACAACAACAACATGACCATCATCATCATTAACATTATTTATTATTCCTGTAGTATCATTATATGGTATTGTTGTAGTATCACGCAGTATTGCCAGAGCTCTCTTCAGGCTCTCTCCCTGGGCCTAAGCAGAGGCCCTACATTTCTTAAGGCTTTGCTTATGTCTAATTGATGCTTTCTCTGGCCATTGTATTTAAAACTAGGAATTTATCTCCCAACACAGAACTACTTCCCTACCTCCTTGGTTGTTTTATCATTATCCAAAACATACTATATTCTAAATATTTATTACCTATTTTTCCATTGGTATAAAAGACATTGAGGACTTGGATATTCAGCTTTTTCTCTCTGCCTGCTAGAGAGCCTTGTGCATAGTGGCCCTCAATAAATATTTGTTAGGAGACCACTAAGAGGACAATTTGTTAAACAAAACAAATTCCTATAATTTTGAATATATCTTTAAATTTTTGGTGTGACTAGTTTGCTAATAAATCTCAGTACGATAAGGAATGTGTTAGCTAAAATATGTATCTTTCAA
>JADRCD010199205.1:0-13864 GCA_019843815.1 Montemys delectorum | reverse complement strand
GTAGGAGCTGATTTGTCCACTGAGTGGCTGGCTGCTCTGGGCCTCCCTAAATGCTGACATGACACCCTGCCTCCCACACTTTACCATGGTGGAGTTGGGGCCTGAGTGGGGTGGGGGAGGGGCATACATACCCAAGTTCTCTCCTCCCCACACGTCCATCATCATGTCGTACTTCCCCAGCTCTTCAAAATAGAGTTTATCCATCACAAAGAGGCCGCCAGCGATCATCGGGGTTCTGAAAAGACCAGGGGAACAGGGCAAGATTAGACCACACCACAGGCTAGACTTCTATCCTCTGCTGTACTCTAAGGGGTCTTTCATTCCCCCACTGGCTTCTAGTCACTGCTTGTGGTCACACAGAGGCTGGGATCCTTGGCTTTTACATGCCTCAACTTACAAGGTAATTCTAAGAACTGCAGAAGTAACACCTAAGGCCAGAGCATACAGGTCCACTCTGCTACACATAGCATTCACCATAAACAGGAGCCTACACAGAACCAGCATAGATGCCTTGGAGGCTAGTGACAGAGGCAAAGGACCTAAATTCCCTCACTGTGTGACCTGGTGGCAGATGCTGGCTTAGGGGAGGCCAGGGATGAAGAGGGTGGGCAGCACAGAGCCCCACTGTCCTGGATGCACACTGCAGCAGGGCCTGGAGTCTGGACTCTTCCAGGAGGGCTTCCTGCAATAGGCCACACTTACTTTATAGGCGCAACTGGGTTTCCCTGCCGGGATCTCCTCTGCTCTGGTGTCATGTAATCCCACTTGAACACCAAGTTCCAGTCAAAACCTGCCAGCCCAGAAAAAAATGGCAATGAGAAGAGACAGTTACTCAAGCCCGGCTGTCTCAACCTAGTAGCTTGACAATGAGCTCATGTGGATATAACTCACTGCCAACCAACCAAACAACCACAATGGGGAGAAGAGAAGGATGGAGGGGGAGGAAGAGGGAGGGAGCAGGGGGAGGAGGAGCAGAAGCGGGTGGCTGGTGGGTATGGAGCACAGTGAAATCTTCCCAGCCCTCCAAAGCAAACAGAGTTCTGAGTTTTCCTCTAAAAACCCCAAACTACAGATGTGTGTGTCTGTGTACAGTTATGTGCATGCGGTGCGGGTGTCCGTAGAGCCAGAAGAAAGGGTTGGAGCCCTTGGAGCTGGGGATATAGGTTGCCTGAGTGTTAGCTGGCCCTGTAAACCAGCTTTCCTGCCCCTCTAATCTTTTTTATTTTTTATTTTTTTAATGTAGGATATAACTATATAGCCCAGGTTGGTCTTGAACTTGTAGTAGTCTTCCTGCCTCAGCCCGAGTTCTGGGATTGCACACATGCCATTACGCCTGGCTGAGACTTTCTAATCTTCACATGTAAGAACAAATGTGAAACATGAGGACTTGTGTCTATGTGATGCCCATGTACCTTTAAGGGCTGTGCACACAAGCCTGGGGACCTGGGGACATGGCTGTACACACAAGCCTGGGGACCTGGGGACAGGGCTGTGCACACAAGCCTGGGGACCTGGGGACAGGGCTGTGCACACAAGCCTGGGGACCTGGGGACAGGGCTATACACACAAGCCTGGGGACCTGGGGGTGAGCCAGAGCTAGATGAATCACAGTTGGCTCCCAGAACCACATGCAGCATATAGCACCTCTGTGGGACTGACCCATGTTTCTTCAGGCCTGGACCAGGACCTTTCGGGGCCCATAGCTTTAAAACTGCTCCCACAATGACCTAAGATCTTACATGCTGAGTCTCATGGCGCAGGCCTGTAATCTTAGCAGCACTCATGAGAGCTGCTAAGACAGGAGGAGCTTGGGTTCTAGGCCAGTTTAGCTCCCTAGGCCACCCTACCACTTGCTATTTGTGAGATAGGGGCTAGACTAGGGAGCAGCACAGCCTGTTCCGAGTTGTGTGCAGCTACATTAATGTTGTGTGCAGTGCCTCTACAGTAACATCTACTGCAGTCTCCCTCCCACCAGAGAAGCCTCAGCACTTCTTAAGAAGCAAAGGAGAAGCCTCAACAAATTTCTCTTGGGTCCCTGGAGGGGAACCAGAAGGTAACATTTATAGGCTGTGTGGCCCTACAAGACACTGGTCCATTCACACAAAGGCCACCCAGTGGTGAAGCAGGCTGTGGTTGGGCTGCTGGGAAGGGAGGGGCAGTGTCCAAGCTTGAACACAAAGGAAGGACCAGTGCCTGGTGGGTGGGCGGTGACGGGCCAGCAGTAGGATGGCAGGACTCCAAGGGTGGCAAACTGGCAGGCTGGCTGGGCATGCAGGCTACAAGAGGAAGCCTGGCCCTGGCAGAGGACACAGACAGGTTCCAGGCCCAGTCAGCCAGTCCTTGGCTCTACAGGGTGTCTCAGGCACTGCCTCTCGCTGGTCCCAGCTCTGGAGCCTCTCAGGCCAGCACACCAGTGGGTAGAGGCTCCTTTGCTCTAGTCCCAGATTCCCCTAGCTTTAGCAGCAGCTCAGGGAGAGAGGAGGAGACAGTGGAGGGAGTGTGGGGGTGGGGTTGCTAGGGAAGCAAGGCCTGTCCTTTTTGTGAGGTACCAGCCAGGGCCCACACCACAGAGCTCCGCTATCACTGTCACTGCTCACCATGGGACAACAATGGTCAGAGGACCAGCCAGGCAGAACAAGCCAGCAGGTGGAACAATCATGGACACCTACCACCCTTGAGGTCAGCAGAGGCGCCCACATATTGGAAGTTATCCATGTTGATGACATCGATGATGGGGGATACAACCCGGGTCCTGTCCTAAGGGGGTGCAGAAGAAGGAAAGATACTTGTAAGTGATGACCCCAGCAAAGCAAGAGCTGCCATCCCAATAGGCCTTCCCAACAGACACCACTGTCCCAAGGTATGCAGGGTGGTGGCATGAGAGGGGACAGCCGACTGGACACTTCTGCTGCCTCTTCTCCCAGTCACAGACCCAAGCTATGCAGTGGCCCTGAGTCCTGGATTTCAACTGTGGGAAGATCTCAGTGTCACAGAACTACGCTCAGCCACATCACGCCTGTCACCCTCTCGTGAGCTACACCATCGAAGCTCAGGAAGGAACCCGTGGCTGAAGTGTCTATACTACAAAGCCAGGAATGGTTTCTGGGTACAGGTGGTGTGAGAGGAAGAGGGTGCATCGCCTCACAGCAGCTGACTGGAATTTCCATTTCCAAATTCAACTCTGTGATCGTACCGACCATGGCTACTTTCCACAGTGCCATCGTGTGAGAGCAAACATGAGGCCGTTCACCTGCTCTGACCTTCCTACTCAGTGCCGCCTCATGCTGATTGTTCATAAGAGAGAGGGCATGTGGCCCTTGAGTTACTTAGAGAATGCTTGTTAGCTGAAGCCTGAAAGGCCTGAACGTTCAGCAACAGGATGAGCACAGCTCAGAAGCACTCTCCAATGGCATTACAGAGCCCCATCCTGCCTGCTAGCAGGTTGGGGGAAACAAGCTCTGGGCTATGGAGAATAGAGCATCACTCCGAAGCCCACCCCCTGCTCCCATCAGGCTGGCCCTGGATAAGCGAGATTAATCTGCATTATACTCTTTCTGATGAGAAGAGAATCACAGGAACCCATCACGATGGCCCGCTCCCTCTCCAGCTGGCCAAGCTGGGGAGCACATGGCAGGGACAGGGGGGCACGAGAGAGTGTGTTGGAGAGGGAACTGGCTGAGCACTTGGTGGCAACCCTGCCTCCTATGTCATTCTGATGTTGCTGAAGAACCCTGAAGCCCAGTATCCTTACTTATCAGGTAAGGGAGAACACCCAGTGTGCCTCCTGAGACCAGGAAAGGGCAGAGATGGGACTTCTAGCAGCTCTTGGCTGCTCAGTATTTTGTGACTTGCTGTTGCTACGTGAGCTACGGTGGCGGGCAGAGCGTACTGTCCTGTTTCCTTTCATTTTCTCCACTGCCCCCAAGGAAGCACTTTCATAGCAGCAAGGAAAGAAAGTCAATAAGACAAGCAGAGGGCAAGAAAAATAACACTGGGCTAAACACAGTACCAGCGCGGACACTTCCAAAAGGCAGAATGTGCCCGAGCACGGCCAAGGGTCATGTGACAAGCTCACCAGGGCACTCTGCTAGCTTGTTTGCTTCTCTTTGTAGGCCTAGAGCAGCTGGCTAGTCTGTCCTTAGCCAGGTCAGAGGAGTAGCACTGCACCAACTGGGCCTCCTCCCAGACGTCCCACCACAAGGCATTCTGCTAGCCACATATCTTCCCCCACACCCTTGTGTGCATGTGCATGCACATGTGCACACATGCATGCCTCTGTGTGTATTCGCATGCAAGTGTGTGTGTGTGTGTGTGTGTGTGTAGGAGAGAGAGAGAGAGAGAGAGAGAGAGAGAGAGAGAGAGAGAGAGAGAGAGAGAGAGCGGTCTCCCATGACCAGCCATATCATCTTGCTAGGCCTCTGCCAGCTCCGTAGACGCTGTCTTTGGTTGCAGTGACAGTTCTGCACTGATGGGATATCGTGAAACAATGTCTGGGGCATCGCATCCTTCCTAGTGTAGCACACACCCTCTGTGTGCCAGGCTCACCTCAGCCACCCGCTCCAAAAGTGGCTCCAGCCATCGCTCGTTACACTCGCAGTGACTGTCTAGGAAGGTCAGGACCTTGGCCTGGGCAGCATCAGCACCCCGGACCCGAGAACGCATTAGACCTGTGGAGATAATTCAAAGTGCATGGGGGTGGGAGCTCCACCTGAGAGCTAACCTGGCACAGCCAGCAGCCCCTGTGCCCTGTCAGAGAGGAGCTGTACATCAGCTGTGGGTGAACAGCTTAGCAGTCAAACAGCTCATCAGGTGACAGAAAAAGAACTTTCCTACCTGGCTGGGATTGCAAAGGTGTCACCATGCCCTGAGAGCTAACGGTGCCAGGTCTGGTGCGCCTGCAACGGCTTCGCAAACAGTTTTGTCTTCAGATAACAGGGCATCAAGTCAAAACCCTGTGTGGCTATGATGCAAAGCCAGGGTCATTTTTGGCCCCATTCTGCACAAATGGCTTGTGATCAATTTTAACAGATACTTCATGTATATACAGTCTTATCATCAGCCATGTACCAAGCCTAGAAAATACACCTGGACAGGATGTGGCTCCTTACAAAACGAGCAAGGACAAATATTTTAAGTTCCTTATATACAAGAAAAATGGATTTTCAATGGCTCTTATTAATTGTATGCTGCATCAGGGTAAAAAGACAAGATTTCCAACTCCAAGCCATTCAAACCCCTACAATTGCAGAGCTGAACATAAGTAGGAACTGTATGAAAGGGCTTCTGAGAAGTCACTCAAAGAGGAAACTAGAGGGGATTCAATGCCTCAAAGCGGCAATGGCAGGGTGAGACCCAGGTCCGCACGGCTTGCCCTCTCTTCCCAGAGTGCTCTCCCCTCTGCTGCAGGGCAGTCCTTTCAGCTCGGGGTGTCAGCAGACCAAGGGCAGCATTTCTACTGTGGTTGGAAAGGGAAAGAAGGCTCACATCTGGTGATAAGCCCCGGAAGCCTGTGGCCAACAGCTCCCGGCTCAGGTGGCTACAGCCACAGCCAGAGGGGCCAGGGCCTCAGATGCTCTCTACTCCAATGGATGACACAGAGTTTGGGATTTGAGCCCTGCCAAGTAAACAAAGTTTGGGAAACACCTCTGTCTACCTACAGAAACCGCATAAGGATCACAGATAGAACACAAATGTTTTGTAAATAAGGGATCTGTCCAAAATGCAAGTATGCAAACAAAGTACAGAGAAGTACCTTCATAATGTGTAGGCCCAAGTCTTCAGTGTCTGACTGAGATGTTAAGCCCACCTCTCTGCACACAAGCTCACGCGTTAAAGCCTCGGTCCCCAGCTGGTGGTGCTGAGACGTGAGTGGACGGTAGGGCTGCCAGTCTTACCAGTGAATAACCCATCCTTTCTCAAACTCGGTAGCACTATGGCAGACGGAGCTGGTGGGAAGCAGGCAGGGTCCAGCTGGAGGACCCAGGTCAGTAGAAGGGCACAACTGCCCAGTCCTGCTTCTCCCCTGCTTCCTGAGTGCCCTGAGGTGAGCATCCCTGCCCACTGCAGTCTTCTACTCCTCAGTGTTGGCTGGACCTGACCTCAGGCCTAGGTGACAGGACCAAGGCTGACAGCTCTAAGCTATGAGCCAAACAGGCCTCTCCCTCTATGCTTCTTTCTCCAGGTAGTCTGCCTCAGAGGGGGAGAACACAGCTGGTAACTGCACCTCCCTGAATATCAAAGGTTAACACTCCTCTAGAAAAATGAAATGACTCAGACTATCTACAATACATCATTCAGAACGTCTTGAAACATCAGACGACAGGAGGGGTGGAAGAATGTGGACCACACCTAAGGGGGAAAAAGTCCTCAACTGAAAGTCACCCTGAGCTGAGTCAGATGTTAGAATTAAGAGATGAAGATTTTAAAATGGTCATGACTATGGGAAATGATGGTGTTAATGTGTGAACAGGTGAAAAACATCAGCAGAAGAGTGAAAAAGATAATCCAAAATCGAAAAGTGAAATTATCTTCAATGGAAAACTTACTGAGTGATCTTCAAGGCAGAGTGGAGCTGGCAGGAGGACCCAGGAGCTTGGGGACAGTCAACAGAAATAGATCACCCAGGGAATTGAAACAAAATATAAGGAGCAAAAGGCTTAAGTGTCTGAGGTGACAGGGAGTGGCTACTCACAGCCAGAGCTGAAGAGCTACACCGGAAGGCCCTGAGTACATGATGGCCAACCGTCTCCTGATTCTGTGAGACATCAACCAAGTATCAAAAGGATTTCAGCAAATCTCAAGCAGGATAAATATAAAAAAAGAGGGCTAGGAGGATCAAATCTGACTGCAGAGACATGGATAAAGACTCAGGAGGGCTGCTAGTCCCAACAGTCTGTCATGTACAAGGGACAACAACGCATATTATAACTACGATCTGAAAGAAAAACAGCTGGAGAAATGGCTCAGTAGTTAAAAGAACTCTCTGTTCAGAAAATGGGGGTTCAGCTCCCAATACCCATGCCAGGTAGCTTTCAACCATGTGTAATTCTAGCTCTGGGGAATCAGGTGTTGAGGATGGACGGGGGACACACACACACACACACACACACACACACACACACACACACACACGTACGTGCAAAGAAAAGAGAAGAAAAGGCAAAAATGGAAGACAGAGAGGTAGACCTTGCCACAGCATTTTAAAGAGCAGAAAAACTCATGGTCAAGTCCTAGGCCTAGAAAACACTCTTTAATAACAAGGGAGACAAACTCTTCTGATAAAGAGCTGACTGGAGAGTCCTGAAAGGAAGTGTCTAGGCTGGGTTGCAAATACCACCCACAGAGATGGGAAGGTGTGGAAGGGAGCAGAGAACTTGGGCAGAGTCTCATAGCCCACCTCTCTACTCTCTTGATTTCTTTAAAAAAATAACCAAGGGCCTGAGGACAGATGCCTAATATTGTATTATGTACATTATAGAGTTTACAACTTAATAGATGAAAGGTGACAGCCATGGCGCAGGGAACAGAATAGGGGAGGGGAAGGGGGGGAGGGGAGGGGGAAAGGGAGGCTCTCAGGGTTTATCGCCTGTGACACCAACAGCAAGCTTACTGTCAGGAGCTGAGTCTGTGTTTCCTTACAGTGGCTAGGGCGTAGCCCCTCGGGACCACATTCTCCACTGCTGATTCTGTCATCCGTGCCAGGGTTCCCTTGTGGAGCTTGAGATCGGTGTGTGCACACAGCTTGGCCACACATCTGGGCTTCTCTGCTCAGTGGTCACACACACTTCTGGCTACCTGGGCCATGATCTGGTTTCTGCAGTCCTTACCACCCAACCCAGCACAGAGGTGTGGGCTTGTCTCAAGAGAACAACTTAGCTAAAGTAATGCAGGGCTAACGTGGATGGGCTGCTCTGAGCGCTGGCCAGCTCAACTGATTCAGCAGCTATCAACCACCAGCACGGCCTTCAGTTCTTCCTCCCTCAACAGTCCCTGCTACTCTTGCTGTCTTGCCTTAGTCCCTGTTGGCCTTTCCCCTTAAAGTTCAGATGGGAGAGTGGGGCAAAACCCGAGTTGGAGCCTGTTATCTGGTAGGCTGTTCAGGGATCACTACCAGCTTGAGGGACTGACTTGAGCCCTCGGCAGACCTGTTCAGAGGGAGGAAGGCTTCGCTGTCCGTGTGCTGTGAGCTGTTTGTTGGCTTAGCCACTGCACTGAGGAGAGTCCAGTTGTTGCTTACAACCCCTTGCCACTGCCTTCTCAGGAGACTCTGTTTTGCTTAGATCATTCTCCAGCCCCTGAGGGCTGTCCTGCTCTGTGGAGCCTTACTTCCTTTGTGCCACTCAGTGAGCTTCCTCTGACTGACACTGCGGTGCTCTGAGCCCACCATGACTAATGTGCTGTCCTGCAATTTCCAGCAGTCTGCATTGTAGTTTCACATTTGTATTTATTTCCAAAATTAAAATGCAAGCACTGGAGGGGCAGGAATAATAACTGTCACAATTTATCCTTGCATTCTCTAGTGTCTAGCACAGTGCAAACCATATACTGTTTAATAAATGATTTTTTATTTGTTGTTGTTTTTGTTTTTGTTTTTGTTTTTTAAGATCCACGGGGGTTGGGGAGATGGCTTGGTGGTTAAGAGCACTCACTGCTCTTCCAGAGAACCAATGTTTGGTTCCCAGCACCCAGCCTTCTTTAACTCCAGTTCCTAGGGATCTGATGCCCTTTTCTAGTTTCCATGGGTACCTGCACATGTGACATAACCACACACATAATTTTTAAATATTAAAAAGAAAAAGATTCTTGCTGGGCTGGAGAATTGGCCCAGCAGTTAAAAGCACTGGTTGTTTTTCCAGAGAACCTGGGTTTGATTTGCAGCACCCACACAGTGGCTGTAACTCCAGCTCTAGGGGATCTGACACCTTCTTCTGTCCTCCAGAGGCACCAAGCTTGAATGTAGTACACAGTCATACCCACAGGAAAAACATTCATACACATGAAGTAGAAAAGAAAAAAAACACATGAAGTGAAAAAGAAAAAAGAGAAAAGAAAGAACCTTCCTGCGGTGCCTAGAGCCGCAAGTGGGGGCCTGGGGTGGGGGTGGGGGGACACAAACCCCATTCCTGGGACCACCTTACACAGTGCAGTGTCCTCTCTCTGTAACTGCTGGAAGAGGGTCAGGCCAAACAGCAGCACACTGACGCCCTGAGAGGCTTCCAGACCTGGCAGTGGGAAGACAGTTTTTCCCATAACTTCCCACACAGCTGAGATTGACAGCTGGAGCCTGCACCGTCGCATCAGCATGAGACGACAGCTCTCTCTCCCAGTTTGGGACAGTTCTCCTTCAGCAAGCTGTCAGAGTTGAATCTGTGAGTCTATGGCATGCCTGGAACATGGAGACACTGTATTCCTCAAGCTAGGCTTTAACGCCTTCTCGAAACCTTTGCAGCCAAGCCACTGATGGGACTTCACAGGCTGTGAATGGAAGACAGAAGCGAATTTTCCAAATGTGTAAATACAAACGTGGCTTGAAAATATGGTCTCATGTACAAACAATTCCAATTAGTTAGGCTCTGACTATCCTTCCTGCATCTACTGGGATAGGGCTCCTGGGTGGCTCTGGTGGAGGGAGACACACATAAACTGTTACTCCCCTGAAGTAGTCTCAGTGGGCTAAGAAAGTCGGGTGGGAACTGGAATCTCTAAGGAAGTGGTATCTGCGTAGATGCCGTGCCAACTGGCCCACGGACTAGAACTTCACAGAAAGTTTGAATGCTGCAGATCAGAAGTCATTGGCTTCTCTTGTTGTCATTAACTTTTTTTTTTGTTTGTTTGTTTTTTTGTTTTTCGAGACAGGGTTTCTCTGTGTAGCCTTGGCTGTCCTGGAACTTACTCTGTAGACCAGGCTGGCCTCGAACTCAGAAATCCGCCTGCCTCTGCCTCCCAAGTGCTAGGATTAAAGGCATGCGCCACCACCGCCTGGCCTGTCATTAACTTTTAATTGTATGTGTATGGGCATATTTTGCTTACATGCATGCACCATGTGCCTTCTACCTGAAGAGACGAGGATAGGATGCTGGATCCCCTGGAATTGGGATTTACAGACAGCTCTGAGCTGCCATGTGGGTACAGGACTCACAGCTGGGTCTTCTTGGAGAGCAACCAGTGCTCTTTTATCTGTTGAGTCAGCTCTCAGCCCCACTGGCCTGTCTGCTCAGTACCAAGTTTCATATCTGACCAAGCATCTCCAGCGTAGATGACCACCAGATCTTCATCAGACCATTGCTAACTACCAACCACAATACACAGCACCTGACACTACAGCAAAGGCTCCTCTGCTCTACTGTCACCTGTCTAATTAATGTTCCCAGCAATATATATGTTTATGCACCGACTTATGACTTTGTACTCTGTGACTAAATTCATGGCCCCTCTTCCACCGCAGAAGCCATTCGGAACAATCTGACTCTGTGTTTCTAGGCCACAACATTTGTATTTGATTCAGAATAAAGCCTTCTTTTTAATTCCCTCTGGAGCAAGAGAGTGTATTGCACTAACACAGAGGCTGACATGTAATGGTCGGTCTTGACTGTCAACCTGACAGGACTTAGGATTACCATGGAAACAGACATCGGGATATGTCTGAGAGGAATTTTCTAAGGTTGGGTCAAAAGTGGGTGGCAGCATTTCCCGGGCTGGGGGCCTGGACTGTGTAAGGAGTCGTGAGCTGAGCACCCTCACTCATCTCTGTCTGCTTGCTGTAGACCCACCGTGACCAGCTGCCTCATGTTCCAGCTACCATGGTGGACTGCATCCCTGGAACTATGAGCCAAAATAAACACTTCTTTCTTTAGATTGCATTTGTCACACCAACAAAAAACCACTGCACAAGCACAGAGGCACATGACTTCACAAGGACAGAGAGGCACACGACTTCACAAGGGCAGAGTGAGAGGGACTTTCTTACCTTCTCTCCGGTCATTTCTGAGGACCCGAACCTTCTCGATTTTCCCTAAGAGGGCCCCGTCCTCAGCTAAAGAGAAAAAAAGAGGTGGACAATAGTAAACCCTGAGTCTACACAGGGCTCTAGGCTGGAAGGCTGCAGACTTGGTCACCTATGGAAGACCCTGGAGTCTCTGGAGGACATCTCCTTCCTGCCCTAGGTGCCTGCTCCACTCCACACTTTATCAGGTCACTCGTCCCAGACACCCCAAACCAGGAAGGCTGATGAAACTCACGGTCGTTGCTGTAGTCATCCACCAGGATTATCTCCTTGATGAGGTGAGGTGGACTCCTCTTGAGGACACTGAGGAAAGACAGAGGGACAGAGCCTTGCAAGGGCCGAGCTCTGCTTGGAGTCTCCTTTCTCTTTTGGTCCCCACCTTGGCTAGAGGAACCAATAGCTTCCCCGTGCTTGGCAGATGATGTCCCATCTGTAGCCTCAGATGATGCACCTATGATGGAGCTGTCATCAGGTGCCCCAAACACTTCCCATGAGACGCTGGGAAATAGCTGTGGCCTTACCTGACCACTGTCCGCAGCAGGGCTGATCTGGCTTCATTGTGGAATGTGATCACCACACTGGTGGCTGGCAAGTCCACTCGCCACTGCTTCCGCTGACACCTGAGGAAAAAGAAAGATGGGCCCTGTGAACAATGGACGCACGCGTGTGCGGCAATGACAGATCATCCCTGCTTGACAAGCAAAGTGGGCTGCCAAGATGGAGAGACTTCGGTGAGCCTGCCAGCTGTGGGAGGTTCTGGCTTAGATGGACATATGGAAGCAGACGATACAAACAGGTTCTGCTTACAGACAAGGGAGTTCTGCAAGCTGTATGAACTGAGAACAGATTTCTAACATGTCCAACATGTGTTCTAAAGCAGTGACATCCTCCCACTTTCAGACAGACACTCCTCAGCCGCACACCTGCCTCAGTTCTCAGAATTTTTTTTTTCCTGAGGGACCGATGCCAGTCATTGCTTTTTTTTTCTCACCTTATGCTTTGCCTGCGACAGGCAACGTGGTGCTTGGGTGACTGGCTCTCACAGTATCAAAGGACCCACTGCCTGCCATCCTTCACACTGCCTGCCAGGCCTCCTCCCAGTAACCTGGTGACAGAGGAGCAGGCTGTGTTCATGGAAGCCGGACTGGCAGGTGGGCAGGCACATCAGGACTATCTCAAGTACAGGGCCATAACAACCTAGGCCTGCAAAGACAGTAAGCTGCACAGGGCCTCTGCATTGACTGTGGACGCCTTACACTTGAGCCAGTGAAGACCAGCTTTAAAGCCATGCCTCTTCTGATGAGGATGCTCAAGTATAACATGGTCAAAATACCCAGTAAAGTAGGACCCAGCTCAGCAGAACTCATGTGAGGACTCCTCCAAGCCACTGTGGGGATGCTGGCAGGGAGCAGTATCCCAGAGTTTCTACACAATCCTCCTGAGAGGGCAAAGAACTTGTCAGAGCCTTGGGAAACTGACAGCTGTGTCTGAGTGTAGCCAGAGTCCTGAGTAGCCAATGGTGATGCCAGTGTCACCAGACTGAGGAATCCAGCAGAGCAGCGGGGTTGATAGGGTCTCCTGAACAGAAGAGAGAACCCACAAATCCCAAGGGGGTCCAGTCCCTGCCCCTGGGCCCCTTCATGTCCTTGTCATCTCTTCAGGTGGCAGAGCTTTTCATGGTCCCACATACTGAAGACTCAGTTTACCCTGCTCATCAGATCCCCCAATTAGTATTTATCTTGAAAGGAAATCAGTGGGAAAGGAGGCAGACTTTGAAAGAACCCTGGAGCTCAGTCACAGCTCAACACTCAACTGCCAAGCAATGAACTGGATGGTGGTGAAGCAGCCACTGGACACTAGCAGAGAGGAGTGGAGAGGGTAGGCACTGAGAGGAGTGCTTCCCAGGACTGACGAGCTGAGCCCAGCCCTGCAGACTGTGAGCACCAGCAAGAAAAGCAGCACAATTATAAAGCAATTAAGCTGCAATTGCAGAAGGGGCGTCGTTGGTTAAATTTAGTCATTACAGTACGGTCATTTTAATTAATCACACAAAAAATTGCATAGCAGTTGTTTGTGGGGAGTCAGGGAATGAATTCTACAGTTAGCATCTGATCTCACGGTACATGGGCATTCATGGATAAGCCAATTGATAAAAATTAGCAGGAAGGTAGCTTAAAGAAGAATCTATCAAGTTTCAGCTGTAAACAAATTACCAAATGATGTCACTTGTCAAGAGGACAAGCTGTACTGCTGTAAGGGGAGGCTCTGTGCTTCGAGGCTTACCGCCTTCTGTAGCCAGGTCCCCACTCAGCCCAGGAGAGCTGGGCTGGGAGACTCCCGGGACTCACAGGGCTGAGTGGGAACGTGAGAAGATGGGTAGCATTTCCCACTCCGGAGCGCTGGATTTCGGGCCCATCCAATCATGCCCTAGTCTCTCATCCTCCTGTCTCTCTGCAGGAAACTCATCTTCCAGGAGCTTTTGGAAGTCTCCTGGGGCTCTGGAAGCATTTGCTGGAACAAGCAGGCGGCTGCTTCACACCATTTTATTAAAACTCCTCTGCATATTCATAAGGCTCAGACTCCAGGTCTGGGCAATCATGAGCTTCAGCGGGATCCCATTCTTAAAGGAGGAGGAGTAAATGAGTACAAGCTGAAGGATCTCACACCCCATGGGTGGAGTGAGTGTGTGCACAGATCCAGATAAGCTTCACACTCAACCCGGATGGGCTCCCCGGGGGGGGGGGGTGCTGGGGAGCCACTTTATAAAGAGAAGCAATTAATTTTGCACTTAAAGAGTCTTG
Organism: Montemys delectorum; assembly: GCA_019843815.1. Taxonomy (NCBI): domain Eukaryota; kingdom Metazoa; phylum Chordata; class Mammalia; order Rodentia; family Muridae; genus Montemys; species Montemys delectorum. The sequence continues at coordinate 61 of JADRCD010199205.1, read as the reverse complement.
CTTGGCCCTGTCAGCCAGTCTTTGCTGCTCTAGAGGCAGTGGGAACCAGGGTGGCAGCTGC
>JADRCD010199203.1:0-15361 GCA_019843815.1 Montemys delectorum | reverse complement strand
TGAATGGCTGAGAAGCACCTAAACAAATGTTCAACATCCTTAGTCATCAGGGAAATACAAATCAAAACAACTCTGAGATTCCACCTCACACCAGTCAGATTGGCTAGGATAAAAGACTCAGGTGACAGCACATGCTGGAGAGGTTGTGGAGAAAGAGGAACACTCTTTCATTGCTGGTGGGATTGCAAGCTGGTACAACCACTCTGGAAATCAGTGTAGTGGTTCCTTTGGAAATTGGACAAAGTTCTACCAGAGGACTCAGCTATACCACTCCTAGGCATATACCCAGAAGAGTCTCCAACATGTAATAAGGACACATGCTCCACCATGTTCATAGCAGCCTTATTTATAATAGCCAGAAACTGGAAACAATCCAGATGTCCCTCAACTGAGGAATGGATACAGAAACTGTGGTACATGTACACAATGGAGTACTACTCAGCTATTAAAAACAATGAATTTATGAAATTCTTAGGGATCTGGAGGGATCTGGAGAGTATTATCCTGAGTGAAGTAACACAACCACAAAAGAACACACATGGTATGCATTCTCTGATAAGTGGTTATTAGCCCAGAAGTTTGGAATATAGGAAGAATGACCCACAAACCACAAGAAACTTAAGAAGAAGAAAGACCAAAAGGTGGACATTTCATTCCTCTTAAAAGGGGGAATCAAATACCCATGGAAGGAGTTGCAGAGATTAACTATGGAGCAGAGACTGAAGGAAGGACAAGCCAGCCTAAATAGAGCTATCTCCTGAGAGGCTCTGACAATAGCTGACTAATACAGATGTAGAGGCTCACAGCCATTCATTGAACTGAGTACATGGTCCCCAATGAAGGAGTTGGAGAAAGGTTCTATGGAGGTGGAGGGTTTGCAGCCCCTTAGGACAAACAACAATATTAACTAAATAGTACCCTCAAGAGCTCCCCAGGGACCCAACCACTAATCAAGGATTATATATGGTGGGACTGATTGTTTTGGCAGCATGTGTATAGTAGAGGATTGCAAAGTTGATCATCAATAGGAAGAGAGGACCTTGGCCCTGTGAAGATTCTGTACCCCAGTGTAGGGGAAAGCCAGGGCCAATAAGTGGGAGAGGGTGGGGTGGCAGGCATGGGGATGGGGGAGGCAAAAGGAGTTTGTTCTTGTTGTTTTTGTTTGCTTGTTTGTTTGTTTGTTTTTTGGAGGGGAAACTGGGATAGGAGAAATTTACATGTAAATAAAGAAAATACCTAATTTAAAAAAAAGAAAAATGCAAATTATAAAAAAAAGCAGTAATGTTATCATCCTAATAACCCTAGTGTTGTATAAAATTGTAGTTTTGACTTGTAATTCCCTGATGATTTATGATGCTGAATATGTTTCCTGATGCCTAGTGTACACTCGCATATGTATTATTTTAATTTTTAAGATTATACTATAAGTATAACAAAAAAAAATTCTGAATGTTTTCTTTCTGCTTTTCACAACTATGAAACTGAGGTCAGTCATTGTAATAGCTGTTATACCAGTCAGCGAGTCAAATTCCCCAAGATCAAGGTCAGTAATCATAACCACTACTGTACCAGACAGTTAGTCAAGCGCCCCTAGATCGAGAAGACAGATAAACTAAAAGCAGAGGGAGATTCACCATTCTGCCAATAGTCTACACATTGAATTTCAGCTTCTTTTCTATTTTAGAAACATTTTAAAAGAATTTATAAGTGGCCTTTGGTCCTGTGAAGGCTTGATGCCCCAGTGTAAGGAAATGCCAGGGCAGGGAAGCGAGAGTGGGTGGGTTGGTGAGTCGGGGGAGAGGGGATGGAATAGGGAGTTTTCAGAGGGGAAACCAGGAAAGGGGATAACATTTGAAATGTAAATAAAGAAAATATCTAATAAAAAAGTCAAAAAACTTTTTTGAATAGAAGTATTTTTCCTGTATGTTTGTTGTATGTGCACCATGCCTGTGCCAGACAAAAGCATCTGATCCGCTGAAACTGGAGTTGTAGATAGCTGTGAGACGCTTTGAGGGTACTGGGATCTGAACCAGGGTCTTCTGCAACAGCAGCCAATGTTCTTAACAGCTGAGACATTTCTCCACCCTCAGCTTCTTTTCTATAGCCTTCTTCTGGTGATCACCCAGTGATCAACTGCACAATTATTACATATGCTTTTTACCTACTTCTTTCTGTTTTTTTATTTACATTCAATTCTTACCTCTTTTTAAACTCAGTATTTGTCATAAAGTAATAAACATTTGACAAATAGGGAAAAAAAGATATTTTCAGCTACTTGATGTCTCAAGGAAGATAAATCAGAAGTAGACATAGTTTGTTTTCAAAAGGTTTTGTTAATGGGAAATTTTTACACACACACACACACACACACACACACAAAGAGAGAGAGAGACAGAGACAGAGACAGAGAAACAGCTTGATGGATACACACAGACATAGATACACAGACACACAGGCATGATACATACATACGTACACACATGAATAAACAGGTCATAGTTTCTGTGATATAGTACAAATTCCCCGCTTTGATCAGTAAAGTCAACAGATTTACCTAGAGATGATGTGGTTAATATGGCAAGAGCCATCTCCTCATAACCTAATATGGGTAGTAGAAGAAACATCCACTTTCTCAGTTGACAGCACTGAATTCTCAGCAAAAGCCTTCAGCATCAAACCTAGTTTGATCTTTATGCAAGATTTATCTATATCACCTTAGGAAAAACATCAGAAATCAGACTTTTATTAGTTGGGCACAGTTTCACATATCCATAATCACAATGCTCCAGAAACTGAGGCAACGGGATGCTAAGTTCAAGATCAGCCCGGGCAATACAGTGGGTCCCATACCAGCGGCTCTTTATGAACCGGTAGAGACTTTGTGAGGTTCCTCCATTTGTGCTAACATGTCAACTGGTGCTGACATCATACAGATCTTGTTTAGGTAACCATGTTGTTAGGATTTTATGTCTGGTATTAAATAATATGCTGTATCTACAGACTGGGAAATTCAAACATCATCCTCATTCTCATGCCATTACAATCTAGCACTCCAATAAATACGAAAGGACCAGGATACGAAACAATTTCCATTTTGTGTGTACACAATTTCCATACAAGAACAGCTTGAGTATCTCTACTCTGAAAGTTCAAAATGCTTCAAAACACAAGTTTCTCCTAAACCCAGATAAATGGAAAATTCCAAACCTGACCTCACATGACAAGACTCAATTAAAAGCCAAGTGTTTTAAAGACATTGTTCATCTTTAAGTTGTCTTCAGTTTACTCTAATAGTGTGTATATGAATGAAAATATATCTAGGGTATGGAGTTTATGTTTAGATATGTGCCCATCTCCAAGGTATCTCAGGATATGAAATTATTTGTATAAACACTCTCAAATCCAAAATGTGTCAAAATCTGAAATGCTTCTGGTCCCAAGCATTTTTGATTAAGGGATATTCAGACTGTATTGTGAAGGAGACAGAATGAACAGGAGGTTTGTAGGATGCTATGTAGAATGTGGGTGAGAAAGCACTCACTAGAGAGGCGATGTTTAAGTGAAGATCAGGAGCATAGAGAACGAGGATGGTAGCTCCCCTCTCCTCCATGCTGGTCACTCATACTAGCCCTCGAGTTTAGGAGTTCAGTATGCTATCCATTGGACCATATAGTGACTTGCAATGAACTTTGAATTTATAGCAATGCAATAAATATAGAAATAAATAAATAGAAGGAATAGATATATACTTGGAAGAAGATGCAGTGTAACATGTTAAGATAGTAGGTCTATATATGCAGTGTTATCATGTGATGATAGTAGGTCTATATATGCATGTACATAGAAGAAAGCTTTCTGAGTATTAGAAATAACTGAGATAAATCCAGTAAAAGGATAGGACATAAAAATACATGAAAGTATCAGTGTCTTGACTATACATCTAAAATAAGCAATTCAAATATGGATAAAATTCTTTATTATCAATAGTAACAGAGATCATAAATATTTTATGAGTTTTATGAGAACATGAAAAGAACTACAAATCTTTACTTAGTAATAGAAGTAATGGTTTAAGTAGTGGGGCATTACATCAGAATAAGAGAACAAAAGATGCCTCTTATTATACCCATCAGCTCTTCCTCAGTTAATATGTAGATTTGTGGCATTCCAATGTAGCCACATCTTGAAAAACTAATTTAATAATCTAATCAAGAATGTGAGCTAGGGAAAAAACTTACTTTAGTCATTGCTAGATCATGTTATAAAATTACAGAGCTTATAGTAATAGAGGTTTGTGTAAGAAATACTAGGCTCCTCAAAGAAATTAGAGTTTGTCTTGAAATGAATTTTAATAATGTATTTATTTTTATATACTCAATAATTATATATGTATGTGTGTAGGTATGGCACATAACTTCATATGTCAACAGAGGTCAAAAGAAGGCAAGAGAACTCCTTGAGCTGTAGTTAAAGGGAGTTGTGAGTCACCTGATGTTGTGAGTCACCTGATGTTGTGAGTCACCTGATGTTGTGAGTCGTCACCTGATGGAGGTGCTGGGTAGCAAACGCAAGTCCTTTGCAAGAGCAACAAGCCTTCTTAACTGATGAGCCCATTTCTTCAGCCCAGCCCAATTCATTATACTAATGAATATAACGTATCACATAATAAATATTATTAGTGAAGAAAAACAAAAATTGAACAAAGGCTACTGAAAAGTTTGATTTTACTTTCTTATTATACAGATTAAGAAAAAGTTCAGATCAGGAGATGGCTCAGTGGGTTGAAAATTTTGATTTTAATTTTATATTGTATATTGAACTAATTAAAAATGCAACTGTAAGGTTGGCAGGCTCTGGGCTTTGATTGCCAGAACCCACATCAAAACTGGGTAGGGTACACGCCTCTGAAATTACAGAGCTGTGGGAGCAAAGGCAGGCAGGCATTGGGGGTTCTCTAGGTAGCCAGTCTAGAAAAACCCAGAGCCCTGGGTTCAGTAAGAGCCTTGTCAAAAACCAAAAACAAACAAACAAACAAAAACAACAAAAAAATAAGATGAACACCAGAAGCCAACTTATTTCCTTCCCACATGCATATACATTCAACACAAACATAAATAAATAGATTAACTCTAAACAACTGGCCTGCTATATAGATAAGCCATGAATAGTTATTGAGCTAGAAATTTATGTCCTAAATACAAAAACAGTAGAAAATATTTTTAATTATTTTTGAAATTATAAGTTAATTTTAATATTTCTCCTTTTCCTTTCCTCCCTACAAATCCTCTCCCTCACTATTCTTTAAATTTATGGTCTGTTTTTTCACCAATTGTTGCTGAATGCATATATATATATATATATATATTCCTAAATATAACCTGTTCAGCCCATATAATGCAACCTGTATGTATGTTTTCAGGGATGACTATTTGGCCCAGGACAAGCAGTTGGTATGCTCTTCCACGGAGAATATCGTATTTCTTATTCTTGGCTTGCCTCAGTTACTTACAGTTCTTTGTGTAGAGTTGAGAAATCCTGACTTTTTTTTTGAAACAGTAGAAAATCTTAACCAAGAGAGATATGTAAGAGATTATGAAGGGGTTGTGGAAGAGGAACAAAAGAGAGGGCAACCTCAAACTTGTGACATAGAAACAGAGGGGACTCTTCAGGTAGGTGAAGGTTACCAGGAAGTGGATTCAGGAGGATGGTGGGGGGGAGAGGATTATTTTAAAACAAACTACAAAGACATGTATAAAATACAAATTATAAAATCACCATTATTTTATGTGCTGACTTTAAAAGCATAATAAAGAGTTATAGGTTTCCAATAAAATCATACAAGAAAAATTTCCTAACCCAAAGGAGAAATCTATCATGGTAGCACAAGCAAACAGAACACCAAGTAGACTGGATCAGAAAAGAAATTTCCCATGACACATAATAATGAAAACATTAACTATACAGAACAAAGGAAGAATATCAAAAGCTATAAGGAAAAAAGACCAACTAACATACAAAAGCAGATCTATTAGAATAACACCTGAATTGTCAATGAAGACTCTAAAAGCCAGAAAGGCCTAGACAGATGTTCTACAAACTCTTAAGAGATCAAAAATGCCAGCCTAGACTACTATATCCTGTTAAATTTTCAATCACAATAGATGGAGAAAGAAAGATACCCCGCAATAAAATCAAATTTAAACAGTGTCTACATATAAATCTATCTCTACAGAAGACACTAGAAGAAAACTTCAACCTAGAGAGGTTAACCACATCCAAGAAAACACAAGGAATAAATAATCTCAGACCAGAAAACAAAAAAGAGGGCAAAAAACACACACCAGCACCACCAAATAGCATAAATCAAAAAACATTTCTCATTGATAACTGGATAGCTCTCAACATCAGTGGTCTTACTTCCCCAGTGAAAGGACAGATTAACAGATTAGATATGAAAACAAGATTCATCCTTCTACTACATCCAAAGCACAAAATACAACTCCAAATGGATCAAAGACCTCAACATAAGGGCAGTACAATAAATCTGCCAGAAGAGAAATTGGGGAATAATTGACTTCATTGGCACAGAAAAAGACTTGGAGCAGAACACTAATAGCGTAGAAACTGAAAATAAATGAGCACTAGTGAAACTGGAGAACTTCTGCATGGCAAAGGACACTAATATTTGGATGGGCTAAAAAATAGCCAAAGATTTTTTTTTTTTACTAACTAGACATTCAGTTCAGGGCTGACATTTAAAATATGTATAAAAAAAAAACTAAATAAAACTGGACAGCAAGAAAACAAATAACACAATTAAAAATGGGTTACAGATCTAAACAGAGAATTCTCAAAACACAAATGGTTGAGAAACACTTAAAGAAATATTCAACACGCTTAGTCATCAGGGAAATGCAAATCAAAACCACTTTGAGATTTCATCTTACGTCAGTCAAAATAAAACAAGATCCACAAAGCAAATGCCAGGTCTCTATGGCAATAGTATGGAGTAAGAAGAACATTCATACATTGGTGGAGAGTGAAAACTTGTAGTCACTATGGAAACCAGTGTACCAATTCCCAAAAGCTGGAAATAGACCTACCTCAAAAATCCAACTATATCATTCTTGATTGAATACCCAAAAGATGCTTCATTCTACTTCAGAGACACTTGCTCAACCATACTCATTGTTGCTCTATCCATAATAGCCATTAATTAACATGCAGCCTAGATGTCTGTCAGGGAAAAAGTGCGCTTACATGATAGAATATTATTCTGCTGCTTAAAAAAATGAAATAATTATTTCATTGGAGCTAGAAAAAAGTCTTGAGTGAGGTAACCCAGATCCAGAAACATAAATTTGGTTTATATTTGCATATATGTGGATATTAGCTATTAAGTCTTCAATAAGCAGGAATAAGTGAGGAAGTTAAGTATAGAGTACAGGAGTAGGTGGGAGAGATGGATCTCCCTAGGAAAAAATAATAGAATAGATAGATATGGTTGAACAAGGGGAGGGAAGGGAAGAGAACGAGATGATCAAATGGAGAGTGAGGAAATGAAAAGAGGCGAGAGAGGGGATATGGGAAGGGTCAGATAAAATTAAGTGGCATTTGAGAGGTCATATGGAAACAGTACAATAGAAGCTTCCTAAAATGTATACATATATGAAGGAGAGCTAAATGAAATTGCTAAATGAAGGAGGAGACTGAATCCTAACTGGACATTTTTCTCACCAATGGAAGCTTACTGTACCAGAAATTGGTCATATCTAATTGAGCTGTTGGAGAAAGGCATCCCATGGAAACCTCTTTACAACAGACTGGATAGTCTATTGTCAAAGTTATTGATTGATCTCTACAAACTGATAGTAAAACCCCATTGCTGAAGATAACACTTACACAACTCATTGAGCATGGAGAAGCTGAACTGGTGCCCACATAGAGACTTTACCCCTACCAAGTAGTGTTCATGGTACTGGAAGGTTCTCTACATACTACCAAAGGAAAATGGTAAACATCAACCCAGCTACAAGTCCTGTGATCTATAATGATTACCTTCCTGCTGGATTCACTGGTACAATAGGGGCACAAATCTTGTGCAAATAAACAACTATTATGATTGGGTTTAAAGCCTACTCCATGAGATAGACTATATCTAAGACACTGCTTGAATGTCCAAGAACCCAAGACTAATTAGGCTGCTGACCTGACCTGGGACAAAACCAGATGCTAATGTTCTATGAATGTAAATGTGTGTATCTCTGTCTCTATAGTTGTTTCTTGTGATTTTTCTCTGGCTCTTTTTCTTCTGTTGTTTTGTCCTATTCTGATTTGGTTGGTTGGGTTTATCTTACTTTATTATTATTCTTTAGATTATCATTTTTATTCTAAAGAGAGACAGAAACAGTGGATTCAGATGGGATGGGAGGTGGAGGCTATCAGAAGAAGGGAAGGGAACCATAACCAGAATGTATTATATGAAAGATCCATTTTCAATAAAAGAAAAAATGAAGTGTAGAGAAAAAGGTATTTTATAAATGAACACCTATTAGCAAGTGATAATCCTCTTGCTACAAATTTCACAATTGTACTGAAAGAAATCAGTAGACAATCTCCTCAAGCTTGAATTCCCTCAGCATAAGAGCAACCTTCTCTCTTCCCTTCTCTTTTTGCAAATTACTCTACTCTTTCACTCCAGACAGTGAGATTCCCTTTCAGAAGACAGAACATGTGACCTTTCCATTCTGCTTGCTGTAGCATTGGGTTCTATTTTCAGGATTGAGCCCTTCGTCTTGGTAGGATGCCCATGTTTCTAGTTCTCTCTTGTGGAAAAAATAACTCATAATATTCCAATATGCCTAGCAGGAAATCCTTTAATCACAATTTAAAATGTAAATTTGAGGTTAATATCAGATACTTTTTTTTTTGTAGTCTTTTTTTTTAATATATTTTTGTATTAGATATTTTCTTTATTTACATGTAAAATTTTCCTTTCCCAGGTTCCCCTCCAAAAAACAAACAAACAAACAAACAAAAACAACAAGAACAAACCCCTTTTGCCTCCCCCCTCCCCATGCCTGCCACCCCACCCTCTCCTACTTATTGGCCCTAGCATTCCCCTACACTGGGGCACAGAACCTTCACAAGGCCGAGGTCCTTTCCTCCTATTGATGATCGAATTTTCAATCCTCTACTATACACACGCTGCCAGAACATTCAGTCCCACCCTGTATAGTCCTTGATTGGTGGTTGGGTCCCTGGGAGCTCTGAGGGTACTAGTTAGTTCATATTGTTGTTCATCCTAAGGGGCTGCAAACCCTTCAGCTCCATAGAACCTTTCTCTAACTCCTTCATTGGGGATCGTGTACTCAGTTCAATGAATGACTGTGAGCCTCTACATCTGTATTAGTCAGGCAGATACTTTTTTTTTTTTTAAAGATTTATTTATTGATTATATGTAAGTACACTGTAGCTGTCTTCAGACGTACCAGAAGAGGGCATCAGATCACATTACAGATGGTTGTGAGCCACCATGTGGTTGCTGGGATTTGAACTCAGGACCTTTGGAAAAACAGTCAGTGCTCTTAACCGCTAAGCCATCTCTCCAGCCCAGATACTTTCTTTTTTTATTGGTTATTTTATTTATTTACATTTCAAATGTTGTCCCCCTTCTCATTTTCCACTCCACAAATCCCCATCCATCCTCCTCCCCTTTGCCTCTATGAGGAGGCTCCTCTACCCACTCACCAGCCTCATCTCTCTAGCATCCTCCTATGCTGGAGCATCAAGCCTCCACAGGACCAAGGGCCTGCCTTCCCATTGATGCCAGATAAGGCAATCTTCTGCTACATGTGTAGCTGGAACCATGTATCCTGCCACGTATACATGTTGGTGGTTTACTGTCTGGGAGCTTTGTGTGGTCTAGTTAGTCTAGAAGCTCTTGTCAACAAGTGCTTCTTAGCATCAGCAATGGTGTCTGGGTTTGGTGTCTCCAGATGGGACAAATCCAGGTGGGGGTGGTCTCTGGATGGCCTTTTCTTCAGTCTCTGCTCCATTTTTTTGTCCCTGGATTTCCTTTAGACTGGAACAATTCTGGGTTAAAAATTTTGAGATGGCTGGGTGGCCCCATCTGTCACCTGGGTAGACCACTGGAGGTAGTCGCCACAGGTTCTATCTACTATTAGTTATTTTTGATCTTTACTTTCTAATCTTAAAATTTGGTCTAAGTTTCCTCAGAGTTGTCTGTTTGGGGGAGAAAAAATGAAAGAGTACAGAGGCTGAGATGAGCACCATCGGTCCTTGACTGACAAGTTCTTAGGGGAGACAAGATGCACTTATCTGCCTGAAAAATACCTTCAGGGTATACCTAGATTCATCCTCCGCAGGCTGGTCTTCTTTGAATAGACACTGTTGTCATCATATGGAAAATAACTAGTGTTTAGTTTTCTGTGTTGACTCTGGGATGAATCGGAGGTTGGAGAGTGTAAGGGGTCAAGCAATCATCTTTGGCAATAATCTGCTCTCAAACAAACTCAAATAATATATATTTTTTAAAAAATATAACTTACTGGACTTAAAATGTACTTAGTTCTTTCATCTTCTTTATCAATGTCCTTGGTCAATGAAGAAGTGAATTAGGTATGGTTTAATCATTATTGCCATCTCTGTTTTAAAGACGACAGGCAAGTTCAGAGATAAGTGCTTTGACCAGAGCCATGGACTGACAGACGAGAAAGGATCCAAACTGAGGTCTTCTGATTCTTCCTTCTGTACAGCACTGCTTATCGCTACAACAGCTAAACAACCAAGGTCAGCTGCTTAAAACTGCAGTGTCCTATGTGGCTTCTCTGTCGCTTGTTTTGTGACTCATTATCTCTTCTTGTAAAACAGGCAAACTCTCAATGTACCAAATCCCTGGATACTAATTTACAAATCAGTAATTCTTAACAAAATTGAGTTTAATGGGTGCCAAGTACCTGCTTTGATATCAATTTGCATTTTTTGTGACTCAGTGCCCAAGCCCTGTCATCCCCGGAAAGCCTGCCTGGAATATTCATGAAGAGCACTTAGCTCCATAGAACGAACAGAATGACCCAGCTCCTGGATAATTGCAGGTTTGGATCTGTAGGACTACGGCCTCCAGTAGATGCTGACCTTTAATTCACAGTTCCCAGAAAGACTTCTAAATGGGAGTATAATTACCTCAAATAAGTTTCAAGGTGGTATGAAAAACTAAGAGTGTTGGGAAATATCATCTGGCAATTTACTGTTGAAAGTGGAGTCGATAAAGACAGAACGGGCTTCATGTCTTAAAAGAGAAATGGTCAGAGGGCAGACAGGTAAGGGGATAAGGACTAGACAGTAAAAAAAGATTAAAGAATAAAAAAGAAAAAAAGAGTCCAATTAGAGAAGAAACAGTAGCTGTGGTCCATCCATCTTAAAGAAGACAGGCTGAAACTGTATCAGTGAACAACAAAACCGTATTTATTAGTGCTTCTCCAAGAGATGTCCAAAACACTGTACTGTACTTGTGGACAATTTGTCCATAAAAGACAATAGAGGAAAAGCATCAGTAATGAAAGATGTAGGATCTTTTTTCAAAGGACTATGGTTATTTCTGTAGAAGTATTATTATTATTATTATTATTATTAATCATTCCATTCATTTACATCTCAAAAGATATCCCAGTTCCTGGTTACTCCCTCACAAAGTCCCTATCCCACATCGACCCTCTCCTCCTTCCCCTTTGCCTCTATGAGGGTGCTCCCCCACCCACCCACACTCTCTCAGCATCCCCCTTCACTGGGGCATCAAACCTCCATAGGATTAAGGGCCTCCCCTCCCATTGATGTCAGACAAGGCCATCCTCTGCTACATATGTATGTGGAGCCATAGATCCCTCCCTGTACACTCTTTGGTTGGTGCACTAGTCCCTGGGACCACTGAGTGGTCTTGCTAGCCAACCTTGTTCTTCTTATGGGGTTGCAATCCCCCTCCACTCCTCCAATCCTTCTGCCAGCTCCCCCACTGGAGTCCCCAAGCTCAGTCTAATGGTTGGCTCCAAGCATCCACATCTGCATTGGTCAGTTGCTGTGAGAACCTCCCAAGCAACAGCCATACCAGGTTCCTGTCAGCAAGTGCCTCTTGGCAACAGCAACAGTGTCAGGGTTTGGTGTCTGCAGACTTTGTTTCCCTTCTGTATTAGTAACTGCCCAGTGCCTTCAAACACGTGTTTCTAATTGGTCCAAGCCATGTGGTTCACTATCACCAGAGTATCTTTTTTATTGCCCTTGTTGCATTTTCATTGACTCCAATTCCTTATATGATCCATCTTCCCTTTTGTCTTGTTCTTTTGTCCTTTGTGTTCAACCTATGATCTCACTGTAGTTCTTATGCCATCTTGTAGGTTCTATGCATTGTAATGAAAGAGCCAGATTTAGTTGTTTAGGTTCGCTTTTCTGGATCCTACACATTTTCTCAACCTTATCTTTGCTTCCTTGGGGTAACACTGCTTCGGCCTGTTCTGTTCTGATTTATTGGAGCCCTCGTGTAATTTTGTTTCTATCTCTTTATCTGTCTTCCATTAAATTATATTGACTCAGACTTAACAATACATTGATCACTCTTAATCAATTCCTAGATAGACAAATAGACTTACCAGATTTCCCCTCAACTATCAGACAAATGGATGTGCCCTTTACACTAGAATCTCAAGATTTCCAGTAATTTCTTCCATCTTCCTAGTTCTTTTTCTCTGAAGTTGTCTAACCCCAATGTATATTCTATCTGATTCCAAACTAGAAGAGATCCTTTGAGCAGAGACCAAAGGAAAGGCCATCTGGGGACCGCCACAAAGTCTGGGACCGAAGCAAACCTTGCCTTTGGCACTACTTCTCAGATTCTGAGTTGTCATTTTCGAGACTGGAGAATGGATCAGAGTCTATGACTAGTTAGCAGAGTGTGAAAATGGAGTTCAGAATCCAAAGCTGGCCTTCCATAAACCTTGTCATTTTAAGTCATAAATTCATGACGGTTTGTTATTGCAGCTGTAGTAAACATATTCCTCTCCTAATTGAGGATGGGGAATATAATTTTAATAGAATGCTAGGAGCCCTACAGCCTGTAGGGAGGAGGAATGTAGAGCAGAGAATTAAGGTGAGACCTCTACAAAGTTCTTGCTTTACAGCTTAATTAGGCAAACTGATAGAGTATCAGTGTTCAAAGTTCTGTATTCTAGGAATCAGTAGCAGGCACTTCTGACACTCATCATCCTTTATGATCGAATGTTTCTTTATAATTAGCAAGTTGATAATTAATTCAACTAACCCAGACCCTAGGGAGCTTCCAGAGACTGAGGCACCAACCAGACAGCATACATGGGCTGGTCTGAGGACCCTGGCACATATGTAGCAGAGGACTGCTTGGTCTGGTGTCAGTGGGAGAAAATGTGCTCAATCCTTGAGAAACTTGAGGCCTCAGGGAAAGGGAAGGCCTAGTGGGGGTAGCACCCTCTCAAAGGTAAGGGGAAGGAGGAATGGGATGAGGAACTATGGGGGGACTGGGAGGGGGACAATAGCTGGAATGTAAATAAATAAAATAAAAAAGTAATTATAAAAATAGAGAAAGAAAAATAGAAAAAAGATAATATGTTGCAAAATTAAACAACAGACATCTAAAACTTGAATGTGAGTATATTTATTGGAGACTAGGGAGGATTTTCTAAAAATGTCTCTGTAGACCCATGGTTTCTAATACACCGAAGAGAGTAAGGCAGAGGGTGAACCTGAAAACAATGTGTTCTCCTCTACTAATTGGCAAAGGTCCAGAGAGACCGGGGAACTGGCGTGGAATCTATATCCAACATATGAATTTTGGCCTGAGGTCATTTAAAAAGACTTCAACCCAAAAGGCCACTACCATGCTAGAATCCACTGGCAGCTCTGTAGACAGAAGATAAGGGTGATCTATTGGGTGCAGAACCCGAAGGAGGCTTGTGCTGGTCAGTGGTAGGAAAGCACTTGCTGACTCAAGGGAATTTTAGTCAGGAAATCCTAGCAGCATGTCACCAGTAGATCATAATGCTCTCTAAGAGTAAGGGCCATTTAAGAACATCCTCCACGTCCATGGGGCAGTGTGCGCTCATACACAAGAGAACACTGCTTCTCTTCCTCTACCCTAAACTCATAAGGTCAGAAAAAGAAGTGGCTGCCACTTACATCTGATGGGAGTCTCCAAAACACTCTCAGAAAGCCAAGTTCACAATCTGGCTATTACCAGTTGGCAGAACTAAAATAAAGAATGGAGTTATTTAGGGAGAGACTTAATAGGCAATAGAAATACTGGGAAGTAAACTTAAGAGTTATTGATGAATTCTTTGAATGCAATCCTCATTTGCTCTTGTATATGGATAGCAATACTGCCATCAGTGCCTTCTAGGATGCAAGTACATGAGGAAATTGTTAGCAGCAATAACTATAATTTACCAGTCTACTTTTTCAGTCCCTGGCAATGCTTTTGGCACAGTGTTGTTAATCATCCCTGGAACAAAGGCAGAAGCATATATTGACCAAGGACACAAATTAGGTCACAATAGAGAATTCTTGTTTCCTATGTATAGCATCCATGGACCTTTTGTTCCAGTCTATTAATTATTTAAATAGTTATTATCTATGTTTGTCCTTCTTGCTTGAAATGAAAACTGCTGACCAAAGCTTATCTACATAACATCCTATAGCTATGCTGGGAGTGTGTAGATTGTGTTTTATAAATCGGGGGGAAAAAAAGAGGAGGTCAGCATGTCATTTAATGTGAGTTATCTCATTTAATTATGAAACAAATTGTAAGCTAAGTGTCCTACCTTTGCTTGATGATAAATAAGTCAAGGTCAGGAAGAGCCTTGCCTGTCATTCTTTGCTTCATTCCAGAGCTTAGGATGTAAATGATAAACTCAATATTCTTTTCATAATGCCATTCAGAAAATGCTCTATGTAGCATAACTCATTTTATTCCTCCATATGCCCATGAAATCAGTAATAATTCATTGTTAGAATGCTGGTCCTACTGACTAAGCATTTGTAGATCTGAGCATAAGAACTAGCTGAGATAATTCACTGAGACAATGAATTTTAACCCCAATTAAAAGAAGTCTGTAGTTTGCTGTGGATGCCATTTTCAGCTATGATAGCCTAGTTTGGGCAAGATGAAGCTTTAAGGCCACTGAATATTAACTTACCAGATAACGTTTTAAATAATACACAATGTGGCAAAAGGTATGATTAAGTTTATGACTTTTACAGGCAGATCTCATTCTGGAGTACCTGTCTGGGCCCTAAGGACAGCCACACATGTTTTTTTTTT